>ML350989.1:29244-70943 GCA_005239505.1 Nicotiana paniculata
ATTTATGAACCAGAAAACGATATGCCTTGCTATTGGTTACATATCCAATAAATACATAATCAACCGTTTTTTATCCTATCTTCACCCTTTTAGACTTAAGAACCTGTACTTTAGCTGAACACCCCCACAGTTTGAAATATTTCAAGCTGAGTTTCCTTCCTTTCCATTTTTCGTACGGGATGGACTGTGTTTTACTGTAGGGTACACGGTTGATTATTCGGTTTGCTGTAAGTATAGCTTCCCCCCACAAGTTCTGTGGTAAACCAGAACTTATCAACAAGGTATTCATCATCTCCTTTAATGTTTGATTCTTTCTTTCCGTAATTCCGTTAGATTGAGGAGAGTATGGGGCAGTTGTTTGGTGAATAATGTCATTTTCCAAACATATTTGTTCAAAAGGAGATTCAAATTCGCCACCCCTATCACTTCTTATCATTTTGATCTTTTTGTTAAGTTGTGTTTCAACTCCATTCTTGTATTGCTTGAATTCATCAATTGCTTCATCTTTACTACTAAGTAGGTAAACATAACAATATCTCGTACTATCATCAATAAAAGTGATGAAGTACTTTTTCCCATTGCGAGATGGTGTAGACTTCATGTCGCAAATATCTGTATGAATTAAATCTAAAGGACTTGGATTCGTTTCGACGGACTTATACGAATGCTTAGCATACTTTGATTCCACACAGATTTGACATTTTGAGTTAATGCAATCAAATTTTGGCAATACTTCCAAATTAATCATTTTCCGTAATGTTTTGAAGTTGACGTGGCCTAAGCGTGCATGCCATAAAGTGTTTGACTCAACTAAGTAAGAAGAAGCTTCAACTTTATTGATAGGAATAGCTATTACATTTAGCTTAAAAAGGCCCTCATTCAGGTAACCTTTGCCTACATACATATCATTCTTACTTAAAACAACACTATTGGAAACAAACACACACTTAAATCCATTTTTGACAAGAAGTGTTGTAGATACTAAATTCTTGTGAATTTCTGGAACATGGAGAACTTGATTTAAAATCACAATTTTTTCGGATTCATCTTCAATGCAATCTTGCCAACTCCCTCAATTTTGGCCGCAGATGAATTTCCCATGAAAAGAGTTTGGTCGGGTCCTGCGGGAGCATAAGAAGAAAATAGTTCCTTGTTTGCACAAATATGGCGGGTGGCTCCTGAATCAATCCACCACTCTCTCGGATTTCCTACCAAGTTGCATTCAGATAACATGGCACACAAGTCCTCCACTTCTACCACATTTGCTTGATTTTTCTTCTTTTGTGACTCTTTCTTTGGAGCACGACAATCTATGGCCTTATGCCCGAGCTTTCCACAGTTGTGGCAACTACTTTTGAACTTTTTCTTGTTCAGGTAATTCTTTGGTCCAGATTCCTTCTTTCTTTTCCTTTTATTTTCCGGTGCTTCCTCAACAATGTTAGCTCCCATTATTACCGAGTTGCCACGTGACTTCTTTTCAGCATTTTTGTTGTCTTCTTCTATCCTTAGACGAACAATTAGATCCTCAAGTGTCATCTCTTTGCGCTTGTGCTTCAAGTAGTTCTTAAAGTCCTTCCATAAAAGAGGTAACTTTTCAATGAAGGCAACAACTTGAAACGCCTCATTTATGACCATACCTTCAATAAAAAAATTATAATTAATAACACTATTAATATTATTAATAAAATTATTGACTCAAGTCATACCTTCAGCAAGGAGGTCATGCACAATGACTTGTAATTCTTGGACTTGAGTGATGACCGACCTAGTGTCAATCATTTTAAAATCCAAATTTTTTACAGCAACGAACTTCTTAAGTCCAGTATCCTCGGTCTTGTACTTTTTCTCAAGAGCGTTTCATAATTCTTTTGAAGTTTCTATGACACTATAAACATTATACAAGCCATCCTCCAAACTTAAGATGTAGTTTCTGCATAGGAAATCAGAGTGTTTCCATGCTTCAATTACCACAAATCGTTCAGCCTCAGGAGTATCTTCTCCCACAACTGGAACATCCTCCTTGATGAAACGTTGCAGGCTTAGTGTAGTTAGATAGAATAGTATCTTCATCTGCTAACGTTTGAAGTCTGTACCGGAATATTTCCCGGGTTTTTCTGCCGGTGCCATCGTATGTGTTGGTCTTGATGAAGCAGCAACACTCGATGAAGCACCCGTTCCAGCAACATTTCCATTAATTTGGTTTTCATTCGTCATGTTTCTGTAGAGTTGGAAACAAACAGAACTTCGTGAAATCAGTTAAGTTTTGATATCTTCAAACTGAATACCAAACCAAACATACAACACGTAACAATGGTGAATTTTTTATATACTTCAAACCCGTACATTTATCATTCCGGTAAAGTTTTGATATACTTTAAACCAGACAGAATCGTTATTAGAGTAGAAATCACAAAGGCTTTAGTCTCCAAACCAGTATACAAAATATAGATAACAGTTCAATATAAACTTCAACACAGAAACGTTAAATAAAATTCCTTAAGCTTGTTGTTGAAACTGTGTTAAAACAAACTGTTAGAAGAAACAAAAAATCTGTAAATGATATGAAATATTCCAAGTCCACAATTTCCTTGTGCGTCCTTAAGGAATTTTAACCCCCTCACAAATTGCCAAGGTAATGGCTTATATCCTCCCAGGATGAAACGGAATAAACCTCTGTTCAGGAAGAGGTGTTTGTTCAGAAGGGAAAGACATCGTTTGGATTATACGTTTCAGTTAATTCCGTTAATGAATTGACTGACATTTAATTAATTCTTAAATAATTAATTAAATAACTTTTGTCCAAAAATAATCTTATCGATCGATCATTTTCCAAATCCAAATCCAAAGCCAAAGCCGAGCGACGGCGACGGCGCGATGGTTCATTCTCTTCAACTCCTTTTAAGAGCTCTAAGAAGTGATTCTATATTTATACACACAAGTGTAGTTTTTTTCACCAACGTAGTACAAAGTTCATGACAAAACTCACTTGATTCAAATTTTCATTTTTCTCCATTTTATTTCCCACAATTTTTCAATTCACACTCCTTGTCTTTAAAGCCTAATGACTTTAAAGTCCAACAAAGAATGGGGAAAAGTTGAGAGTGTTTGTATCATCGAATGTAAACCGCGTTCAATAAATACAACTTATATATAGCATTTCACAAATAGGCTTATAAATCTGACTTATAGCATCTATCTATATATTATTAAAAATCAAGTAAAAAGGCACCACATTAAGCCAAGTGGCAGCCTAGATAAGAGTCATGTGGCATGAGTAGTTATAATTAGTTATTGGTTACTGTTTTTGAATTTAAATATCTATAAAAAATGAAAATAAAAAATGAAAAACTACCCTTTCAAATTGGGGAGTAGATATATATATATATATATATATATATATATATATATATATATATATATATATATATATATAAAGTAAAATAATTATATGGTGCCAAGTAGCATAACCATAAGATGACAAATTATTTAATGATTACATAAGTCTCTTTAATTTAATAGAAATTTATTCATAAAAATTCACATAATATTATTAAGAACAATAGAATAAAATTTAAAATAACAAATAATTCAAGAGTAATGAAATATACATCTTCTATTATATTACAAAAGAAAGTAGCATACAGAAATATTAAACAAAGTAATACACTAATAAAAATTCTATTAGTAATGCAATAATACTAAATATTAAGTAATATACTAAAGAAAAATACAGAATAAAAACGTTATTCGATGCCTATATAAGTCCCTTTAATTTAATAGAGATTATATTCATTAAAATTCAGATAATATTATTGATAACAACAGAATAAAAGTTGAAATTAATATTATTTCAAAAGTAATAAAACATATATCTTCTATTATATTACAAAAAGAAAGTATTACACAAAAATATTAAACAAAGTAATATGCTAATAAAAATTTCTATTAACATTGCAATTATACTAAATATTGGATAATATAATAAAGAAAAATACATAACAAAAAAGATATTCGATGACTATATAAGTCCATGTAATTTAATAAAGATTTTATTCATTAAAATCAGACAATATTATTGAGAACAATAGAATAAAATTTAAAATCAAAAAATTATTTCAAGAGTAATAAAATATACGTCTTCTATTATATTACAAAAATAAAGCAACACACAAAAATATTAAACAAAGTAATATGCTAAAAAAGTTATGTTAACAATGTAATAATACTAATATAGGATAATATAATAAAAAAAAATGCATAACAAAAAAGTCATTTGATGCCTATATAAGTCCCTTTAATTTAATAGATAGTTTATTCATTAAAATTCAAATAATATTGTTGAGAACAACCTAATAAAATTTAAAATAAGAAAATATTTCTAGAGTAATAACATATATATCTTCTCTTATATTACAAAAAGAAAGCGAGGAGACACAAATACTAAACAAAGTAATATGCTAATAAAAATTTCTATTAGCAATGTAATAATACTAAATATTGGATAATATAATAAAGAAAATTTTTGAACAAAAGAAGTTAATCAGTGACTATATAAGTCTATTTAATTTAATAGAGATTTTATTATTGGGTATATCGCATTGACAAATAAGATAGATAATTGAAATTTATTTAAGCAATGTGATCTAATATGGTCAAACAAGCCCGATCACAATTTAATTTAATCAATATTTTTTAATATTGACCTCGCGTCGTGCAGGTACTATTGCTAGTGTAATGTTAACAACTTGCGTCAATTCTTCATGTTATGCTTTATCCCTAAGTCGAATGGGAGCCTTGGGACAATGTCAAAGTTGTCTCCATGTGACCTATAGGTCACGGGCGAGCCGTGGAATCAATTGATGATGCTTGTGTTTAGGTAGACTGTCTACATCACAACTCCTTGGGGCGCGCCCCTGTGTAAAATGCACGATGCTTTGTGTACTGGGTTGTCCTTTTTTATGATTTTGTATTAAAAAGAAGCATAAAAAACAACACTCTACTGGAGTCAACATTGAGGAGTTGCTGGATGCCCCAGTTAAGAGGTGCGAGAGGTTGCACATAGTGGGTTTAAGGAGGGTAGAGGAATATTTGAGAAGTATTAGAAGAGGTGATTAGACATTATATGGTGCTTCTTCAGCTTACCGATGACATGATCTTAATAGGAGGTTGTGGAGGTCGGAAATTAAGGTAGAAGGTTAGTAGGTAGTAAAGCGTAGTCTCTCTTACGGAGAGGTAGAGGAAGACTTGATAAGTATTGGGGATATGCGATTAGACATTATACGACGCTAGGTTGTGGAGGTCGAAAATTAGGATAAAAGGTTAGAGGTAGTAAAGAGTAGTCCCCCTTGCAGAGGGATCGCTTGTTTGGGAAACAAGTTATCACATGATTAATTATCATGTGATTAGTTATCCAACCCTTCCATAGAGATAAAAAAATACTATAATCTCGGGATAACTAATGTTGGGATTAGTTATACCACGATTTTATCCCAACCAAGCATGGAATAAACTCATCTCAAATTTCATCCCTAGGATTAATTATCCCTCCCTCATACTAAACGAGCCCTTAGTGTTACTCTAGTTCTGGCATATATTTGGACACATCATTACTTGATTATTGCTTATGTTTTGGTTTGTTAATAATCCGATGTTTCTATGTTTGCTTTCCAGACTTGTTCGTATTTTTATATTGCATTTCTTTACTATTGATAATGTGCTTACTTGAGCTGATGGTTTGTCAGAAAAAGTCTCTCTACCTGCATAAGGTAGAAGTAATGTTTGCATACACACTATCCTTCCCAAACTCACTTGTGAGAATGTTATAAAAGTGAACGTTTTGGGAAAAAATTCAGCAACTTGTTTATACAGTTATATTTTGTCTTCCGCTTCCAGCCGATAGGTAGGAGAGTTTTTTTTTTGGTTTCCATCCGGTGTCCGGTACCCTCATTGGAGCCTGATTATATCCAGATTCGCGTTGCATAGGGCTCCATTCGGAGGGAAATGCTCTCTATCAAAGATTTTTCCATACTCAGGGCTCGAACCCGAAACATCTGATCAAGGGAGGAGCAGTCTCATCCGCTGCACCACATCCTTTGGTGGTATAGGTAGGAGAGTTCAAGTCACAGAAAACATAAGTGAAGGCCATTATTGATCACTTGTGGATGGTAGTAGGAAAAAAAACAAAGAAAATAGTCATTAAAAAAATAAAAATATAATCTAGGGACTCCGAGTGTTGCAGTATAGTTAAAAAACCATAGATATTAGAATATCACCTCGATTGTGTAACTTCACCAACTGTATGTTTTCAAGTACATGATAGTGTGATTGCTACTTATCAGAGTAAACCAATGTAAAGAACCAAACATCTAGGGGAAAAGAATTCAAATACATGCTACAGAAGAATACATTATGTGCTGCCCGCTATACCAAAAGAGATGGCAACAGAAGGAAAAGGGCATCACATTATCCATATGTGCTGCCCGCTACACATGCTCTTGGTTATTCACATAAAAAGAAATAGATTGGCCTACAAACACTGTGAACTATTTCGTTTACAGCATCAATTTCAAAGACTAATTCATTGGAAGGAGTACATGGTATATCCATGATCTACGTACATTGTATCTACAACAGCTTTCTCTTGACTGCTCAAACCGTGTATATCTTTCTCACCTTCTTCATAGGCCTGCGACAGATTGGGCAAGTACCAGCAGCTTCAGCTATCCTGTAAGTGTCAATTCATGGTGTTACCAGTCATGCATGGATTTTCCATATGTATTGTGCATTTACTTTGCCAGTGTAGATGCCAACAACAGCTAAGTTAGTAGGAATTGTGGAAAATGCCTTGGCAAATACAGTAAACTTAGGTCATCCTCTAAGTCATAGCACAAAGTTGTATGTACTTTAACAATTTATGAATTTCCAGTTTCCTGGATCCATATATCAATAGACTAAGACTCGAACTACATGTTTCTGCAATTTAGCTCGAAATAGGTGGAGTATAAATTTTTTTTAGGAATGGCAAGCGGTGCGGGTGCGAGGCGGGTTATGTCTGAACCCGCGAAATTTAAACCTGCCCCGCATAGGATTTAAACCCGCATTCACCCGCCCCGCCCCGCCCCGTACCCGCAATTTTATTTTTTTTATATCAAACATTTGCGCCTATTTTATCTTCCTTTTGATAGTATCTTTATTCAGTGTTTGCTTAATTTCATCCAGCCATTTGAGTAAAATAGGAATAGACTCTTAGCTTTAACAATCTTTCATTATTCTAGTTACTAATTAGGGATGGGAAAATAGAATTAGAAATATATAAAATTATATTAAATCCTTTTATTTTGAATGTTGTTTCAAAAGTAAAAAGAAACAGAATTAGTAAATGAATACCCCTTTATAAACAAAACGTCACTTATGATTCATGGATCACAAAATACAGGTTCATAAGAACAGTTACGAAAATTTAGAAAATAAAATTATTCTTAAAACAAGAGAATTTAGAGAATAAAATATGTATATAAAGCAAAAGAACAATTATAATGCACAAAGAATTGAAGGGTAGAGTATATTCCCTCAAATGCAGCAACACCCGCACAAACCTGCAACAGTTTCACCCCAAAACCCGCAACCGCCCCGCCCCGCATTAAATCTTCAAAAACTTATTTCAACCTGCCCTGCACCCGCACCCGCACCGCCCAACATAAAGACAAACCCGCACCACACCCGCATAAGGTTAAACCCGCACCCGCGCCGCACCTACCCCGCCCCATTGCCATCCCTAATTTTTTTGATTAGTATAAGCAAAGTATTAGTAATAGCTAGATCTTAACAACCAACTAGATGGAATTACTACAGAAATTTGATGGAATGTGACCAGCTAGAGCTATCTCTTTAGTCTTTTTTAGTTCTTGTTCTTAATCACGCCATTAACTCATTGGGATAGGATTCTCTTTTTTTCTTTCTCGGTTGATAAATACCACATTAACGCACATTAACGACCCAGTAAAAATCCCACCAGCGGGTCTGAAGGTAGAGTGTACGCCTTACCCCTACCCCGAAGGAAGTAGAGAGGCTGTTTCCGGGAGACTCTCGGCTCATAGACACTAGATCTATAACAACAAAAAACCCGAAAAATAATATCAGCAACGTGAGAGACAACGGAAAAGCAGCAACACAAATATTATGCAAAAGTGTGAAACACAACATAAATCGTTAGCAAGGCTAGACAAAACCCTATCATACTCGCCGGTACAAAGAGGGAAACAGGGACAAAGAGTAAAACCGCTCGACTATCCCTTAACCTACAACCCTAATGCTCGACCTCCACACATTCCTATCAAGAGCCATGTCCTCGGAAATCTGGAGTCGCGCCATGTCCTGTCTGATCACCTTGCCCCAATACTTCTTAGGCTGTCCTCTACCTCTTCTCGTACCTGCTAAAGCCAACCTCTCACACCTCCTAATCGGGGCATCTAGGCTTCTCCTCTGCACGTGCCCGAACCATCTAAGTTGCGCTTCCCGCATCTTGTCGTCCACCGGAGCCACGCCCACCCTCTCTCGAATATCTTCATTCCTAATCTTATCCAGCCTAGAGTGCCCACACATCCATCTCAACATCCTCATTTCTGCTACTTTCATCTTCTGGATATGTGAATTCTTGACTGACCAACACTCAGCCGCATACAACATGGCCGGTCTAACCACCGCTCTATAGAACTTACCTTTGAGTTTCGGTGACACATTCTTGTGACAGGACTCCAGACGCTAACCTCCATTTCATCCACCCCACCCCAATAAGGTGCGTAACATCCCCGTCGATCTCCCCATCTCCTTGGATAATTGACCCTAAGTACTTAAAACTTTCTCTTGAGGATAATCTGTGAGTCAAGCTTGACTTCCACGTCCGTTTCCTTCGACACGTCGCTGAACTTACATTCCACATATTCCGTCTTAGTCCTACTCAACTTGAAACCTTTAGACTCCAAAGCCTGCCTCCATACCTCCAAATTCTTAGAATTTGATGCATGCTAAGTAAAGCATCATGCCATCACAGACTGAAACCCAGAGTGCTTGTGTAACCCTTAAAAGGAAGGCAATATTACCTCGGATTGACGCACTAACTAGCGCGGATCTCAATATACTAGAGCATTATGTTTAGCCTGTATTTCAGCGGACAGTATGACTTTCTCATTTATAGTACTGGTACTCTACGGTTCTGATGATCAAAAAGACAAATCTTGAAGCAGTTTATATTGTGGGCTTCTTAATATATCGTAGAAGGATTGATCAAAGTATTGCCCCCTTTCTTTCAAGGCTTGCACGAGCGACAGTACAATAAATGATATTGAAATTTGTTCGATGCCTGGGTGAAATTTAGAACAATGAGAGGGGGATGGCAAAACAGAATTGCCAGAATAAGGGAGGGAGCATAGAAGATGAAATGGAAAAAAGGAAAGGGGGAAGAGCAAGATCCATAACAGGATCTCTTGGTTATGGGAATGAAACAGACAGGTGATAGTTTGCTTTGAGGGCGAAGCTGTGACTATCCTAAGTTGGGTCTTAGATATATGCCTATCCTACCGCATCCATGTATCGATAATAGTACCCCCAAACCACATTTTCTTAATGAGCAAGAACAATAATATTCAACTCTCAATGATGATCTTTTTTTATTAGAGGATGGGTAGCTGTTGTGTCATGGCTTGCTGGTTTCTCTCATATGCATATAACCCATATGCTCTTGCAAGTACATAGTCCTTCCTTCTTGAGTTTAAACTAAAAAATGAAGCATTTATAGTTTTTAGCGAGAGGAGTGGCATACCTTGTTCCACATTCAAAACAGGACGCATAGTGTCCGCATGGAAGAAAGAAGCAGTCCCTTGGCGCATCAAAACAAATTGCACAAAGTCGGCGAATATTGCTGTTGTATTCACCACCTTTTACTTGTTTCCCTTGAGGTACAGTGAGGTCCAGTCCATCTTCATTATACTCGTCGTCTTGTGAAAGACCATCATAAGAAGAACCCCAGCTTGCGAGATCATCATCTTTGCGTGAAAGAAGAGGGGTCTGCTGAGATTCCATCGGCCCCACTGGATCTCTAGTCCCTTCCTGACGAGTGGATTGCATATTATTCAAGTACCAGAATACCAGCCAAATGAGAAAACTCATACCACCTGCATTTGGGAAGAATGATGAATATGAAAAACTACAGGTTTTTCAATTAGGACATCAGATATTATGTAGAAAAGAGAATATACCTACTCCAAGAAGATATGTGATCCATCGAGGTCCATAGGAAAGTTTGACGCTCCACATACCAGTAGCTGTACCCTACAGAAATTTTAAAAAGCCTAAATTCATTCGCATGAAATCTGTTCGAGTTGAGGCCAAATAACTAACGTACTCAAATAAGGATCTCTAACAAGACAATCTATAATCCTTATAAGGATGGATTCATCATGACAAATTCGTGTGAAATCTTCAAACACAGTAATGCAATAACTATATTAACTAGTTAACTGAATCTTAAAAATCAAGTGCCAGCATTCAAACGATTGCTTGTTTGTGATGATGGAAGCAGAAAAGTTACTGCTTGGTCTTAAATTCACTCAAGCAGTCTCCATTCAACAAGTTATATAATACACAAACAGAATGTTACGTCCCAAGCTCGTTGATTAATGGGTTGTGGTCTCCTTATATGAACTTGGGTAGTTCTCCCCCCGTGAGCTGGATTTTGGGATTGAGTTAGGCCCATGGTCCATTTCTTCACATGATATTAGAGTTAGACCCATCGATCCCGGTTGTTGTATTTCTCAATGTTAGGCCCTCGTTATGTTATCCAAGCTCCAGTTGGGTGTGCAGGGGAGTGTTAAGTTCCACATTGCTTAAGGAAATGGGTTGTGATCTCCTTATACGGAGTTGGCAAATCATCCTTTCATGAGCTAGTTTTCGGGGTTGAGTCAGGCCCAAGGTCTATAACTTCAGACATAACGTACTATTCCGACAAATAAAATGTGAAGAGTTCCACATCGGTGCTTTAAGTAATGGGTGTTCTCCTTAATATGGCTTGGGCAATCCTCACGTCTTGACCTAGCTTTTGGGACTGAGTTAGACCAAGGTCCAATTCTCTATCGTAAATTAACTGAAGTTCTCAAGATTGTGTCCATGAGGTTTAAAATTCACTGATCAAAGAAAGAACTTTTAATAGGAATAATACAAAGACTGCTAAAAACTGCAAATGTATTGATAACAAAACTAGCGCATTCATATTGGGTATATTCTTTTCTGAGAGAGTTAAACAAGGAGAACTAGAAAAAAAACTGGTGACTTACTGGCCTTTGGGGAGGCGAAGTCAAAAGAGCAGCATTTCGACCGGCCAAAAAGAATCTCATACTACACTGTTTTCGTCTAGGGTTGCACTCGTAGTAGGCACCAGTTGTATTATAGAGCAAAGCCCTACCTTTAATATCCAAACGAACCTGTTTTCAAAACCAAACATGATAAATAACAAAAAAGAAGTAAGATAATGCAATTCCAGTGCAAAGCAGGAAACTACGAACCCACCCCCAAAGTAATTTGAAAAATCAGGGACATCACAATTTCTTTCTACCAATGTGATTAAATAAGTGTTCATCAGGGGGAAGGAAGCTTCTACACCCATACTTGCCATGAAGAGTACTTTCATAAGTGACAATTAAGACTTGGTAATTGTATAAAGCATTCAGTTTACTTATTTGACCTGCACAACTCCAGAGTTCAAGTTGCCCACTGCCACGTAATAACTAGAGGATTTTCCTATGTCCTGGCTGATTGTGCCATTCCCTGCAGAAATGCAGTTGGTGCGATAAGCTGACTTCTATCTTTTGAGATGTACGGTTCTTACAAGACCTTTTATGCAGGGATCATAAATAACTTAGCTAGTTTCTTTCTTACCATGAATGACATTCCATGATAATGTAGTATTTGGATATGATGGGTCCTCAAGCCACTGTGCTAGCCCTTCGCTTCCTGCAGTTCATCAACTTTTAGAGAAAAATATCTAAGCGTTAGAAAACTGAAATGGACTTAGCATGCCAGTATTCGACTAGCTATATTCAATAGGAAGATTGATAAGTCAGATAACCACCTTCCAAGGGAGTGAGCTACAAAGACAGTTTCCCACTGAAGGGTTGGACCAGAATACACCCCTCTGATGGACTACTTTAACTTCAAGAGGAAAACAAGGAGATAGATAGTGCCAGTGAACACTTGTTTTTGACCTTTGGTCTGAAAGGATGGGGACTGGGACTCACGAGAGTCTAGCTTAGACAAAAATTATGGGTCAACTGTAAACCAAATGATAGTACAAAGTAAATATTCTTTGTTTTTCTGGATGAAAATCTAAAAATCAAAGATCACAATGCACTCAAGGACCATAGAAGCTATGCTGCAATAGTGAGGTGGACCACAATCCTACCACATTGAGGACTGTGACGAGTCCTCTAGACTTCTTACATCCTATGATGTATACTGAGAATGTGAGGTGAAAGCCCATTAACTTGGATTGATTTGCTAAGTGTTGATGCTGACTTACATTACATCCTAGTATAGATTCAAATTCACCCTTAAACAATAAATGGGACACAAGGAAACAAAAATTAACAGAGATGGACTTACCTTGAGCAATAATAAGGACTAAAGAATGTGAACTTGAGGAATTGACACGATATGAGATGTTTATTTGAGATCCTTGATTCAAGTAATATATCCATTGCTGTAAAATCAAACACAAAAATTCATTTAACCATCCTCAGCTAGGTATCAGAGAGTATATAGAAATTTAGTGTCATGTCATGCCTTGTTAGTGTTTGCAGGAAGAGAGGTTTTGTAAGCTTCAGAAAACGTTGTTAAAACATCAAGAGACGGATTTTCATAAAACCCAAACACCGTTGGTCTAGTGTTTGCATCATCCATCTCTTCCACCTAGTAGGAAGACACAAATTGTTAAACAACAAACTTAGGATAATAAAAATGTAGGCTAAGGATACACATTTACCTTTATATTTTCCACCAATAAGGGATTGGGTTTTATCAGGATTGAGGAATTTGGTCCAAGCTGCAAATTGGATGGTCCATAAACCCCCAGTATCAAAGTCATAGATACTGAACAAAAGAGAAAACATTCATCAAGGCAAGCTCTGAAGTGTCAAACGGTGTGTTTAGTGGAAGAAAATAAACAATAAAATGGAAATGGACAAGCGTATTAATGGGAAACTCCCTATCAAAGTCATAGATACTGGAGAAAGAGAAATTATTCCAACAAAGAAAGCTCTGAAGTGTCAAGTACTGTGTTTACTGGGAGGAAAGAAATAAGGAAAAATTGTAAGCGGAAAAAGCGTTTTAGTATAGTGTGCTTCTTACATTAAGTAAAATAATAACAAGAGCATGCTAGGGGACCTATTAGTATAGTTAAGTGATTCACTTGCCAAATATAAGATTACACAATGTAACAAATAGTTAAACAAAGTCACATGAAGCCATCAAAATACATGGGAACGGAGACCATCTCAAAGATTGACAGAATCCTGGTTTCAATGGAGTGGAATGAGTGTTTGAAAAACATCAAACAGGAAATTCTTCCTATAGTTTGTTCTGATCACACACCCTTAATGTTACAGTGTGGCAGCTGGGATCACACTAAATCCTACTTCAAGTTCGAAAACTGGTGGTTGGAGACTGCAGGCTTTTCTGACAGAGTCTAGAGCTGGTGGACATCCTTCAACTTTGAAAGAAGACCGGATTACATCCTTGCTTGCAAACTAAAAGCCTTAAAAGGTAAATTGAGAGAATGGAGCTCGAATAGCTATGGCAACCTAGAGAGGGGGAAAAGCCTCATACTGAACCAACTTGCTGAGTTGGATGCTATCCAACAACAGAGGAACCTTAATGAGGAGGAGATGGCCAGGAGAGCAAATCTCTCCATCGAATTTGAAGAATTTGCTACAAAGGAAGAAATCTTGGAGGCAAAGATCAAGGGCACTATGGCTCAAACAATGAGACAGGAACACCAAGTTCTTCCAAAGAACTGCCAATGCACATAAAAGATTCAATAACATCAGCAAATTAGAGGTGGATGGGGAGAGTATTGAAGAACCAGCTGAGATCAAAAGGGAGATTATCGCTTTCTATCAGAAACTGTACTCTGAAACAGAAGTATGGAGACCTACCTACAACATGAACAATTGCCCCTCCATTTCTGAAGTTGAAGTACAGACACTGCAAAATGTTTTTGAGGAGAATGAAGTCTTAGAATGCTTAAAGACTTGTTCAATAGACAAAGCTCCGGGACCGGATGGGTACACTATGGGCTTTTTCATCAAATGCTGGGACGTGGTGAAATCAGACGTAATGGCTACTATCCAGAACTTTCATTCTCAGGAGTTCTTTGAAAAGAGCTTCAATGCCACTTATGTGGCTCTGATACCTAAGAAGAGTGGTGCCAAGGAGTTATGGGACTTTAGGCCTGTCAGCCTCATAGGAAGCATCTATAAACTGATCTCCAAGTTACTCACGGAAAGATTGAAAAGGGTGATGCACAAATTGGTAGACTCACAGCAAATGGCATTTATAAAAGGGGGACAAATCACAGATGCAGTTTTGATCGCAAATGAGTGTGTAGATTCCAGACTCAAGGAGAAGAGGCCAGGAATTATGTGCAACTTAGATATTGAGAAGGCATTTGACCATGTCAACTTGGAATTTTTGCTTGGAACTCTCCAGAAGATGGGTTTTGGTAGGAAATGGATCAACTGGATCAGATTCTGTATAAGCACTGTCACGTTCTCCATCTTGATCAATGGAGCTCCTGAAGGCTTTTTTCCTTCGGAAAGGGGCTTGAGACAGGGCGATCCCTTATCCCCTTTCTTATTCATACTTTCCATGGAAGGGCTAAACAATATGTTAAGAACATCACAGGGCAATGGATGGATTAAGGGCTTCAATGTGGCAAGGAACCAAACTGACAGATTGGAGGTTACTCACCTTCAATATGCAGATGATACCCTCATTTTCTGTGATGCTGATGTGATCCAAGTAAAGTATTTAAGAGTGATCCTTATAATTTTCGAAGCCATCTCTGGGCTTCATATCAACTGGAGGAAAAGTCAGATCTTTCCAGTCAATGAGGTATCTAATATTCAGCTGCTGACAGGAATTCTGAGAGGTGAAATTGGTTCCATCCCAACCACTTATTTGGGGATGCCTTTGGGAGCTAAGAGCAAATCCAAGGATATCTGGAATGGAGTCCTGGAAAAATGTGAGAAAAAGCTAGCAAGATGGAAATCAAACTACATTTCTTTGGGTGGAAGATTGGTCCTCATTAACTCTGTGCTGGATGCTCTCCCCACAATGTTGTCCCTATTTCCTATACTTGCCAATGTAGAGAAAAGACTGGACACCTTGAGAAGAAACTTCCTCTGACATGGAAACAAAGAGAAGAAGGGCTTTCATTTAGTCAAATGGAAAACCTTGACCCTCAACAAAAAGATGGGAGGTCTGGGGGTCAGGAACTTGAGGATGCAGAATAAAAGTCTTTTGATGAAGTGGCTTTGGAGGTTTACCAGGGAGGATCAAGCTTTGTGGAGCAAGGTTAATAAAGGCTAAATATGGAAAGGAAGGATTCTGGATGACTAAGCAGGTAAACAATGCTTATGGTACCAGCTTGTGGAAACTATAAGGAACCTGTGGCCAAATTTTGCTCACAAGCTTCAATTCAAAGTAAGGGATGGTAGGAAAACTCTTTTTTGGGAAGATAACTGGTTAGGAATTGGTTGTCTTATGAATCTTTTTCCAGACATTTATGCCCTGAATCAACAACATAGAGCTACAATATATAAACTTCGGGGGCACAGACATGGAATCTCACCTTCAGAAGACCTTTACATGATTGGGAGCTGCCCAGAATAACAGACTTCTTTAACACTATGGAGCTATGCAACGGACTGCAGGAGGGAGATGATACACTTAGCTGGAGCCAAAACAGCAATGGGGTGTACACAGTCAGTTCAGCCTACAAGTATCTAAACCAAGTTGGTGGACAAGTCAATCTATGGCCTTGGAAACACATCTGGAGGGTCAAGACATCATACAAAGTGGCATGTTTTTCTTGGCTGGTAGTCAGAGTAGCTGTTTTAACACATGACAACCTGAGGAGAAGGGGAATGCCAATCTGCTTGAGGTGTTTCTTATGTGGCCAAGAGGTAGAGACAATCAGCCATTTGTTTCTACATTGTAGAGTGACTAGTCAGTTGTGGGATTTATTCATCAACCTCAGGGGCATTAGATGGTCAATGCCAGGAAGACATCTGAACTCTTGTCAAGCTGGAATGTAAGAGGGAAGTGCACTGCTTCTAGCAAAGACAGATGGAAAATTGTCCCTGCAACTATTTGGTGGACAATATGGAAGGAGAGGAACGCAAGATGCTTTGAGAATACAATTAGCTCTATTCAGAAATTAAGATGAATTGTATTCTTCTTTTTTTCTTTTTGGTGTAAAGCAGAATATAGTGACGACTTAAAGTCAATTTTACAAGTCCTAGATTCCTTGTAAGAAGAGCAAGGATTATAATAGGGAGCTTTGTAGGCTTTTGTAAACTCTTTCTTTTGGCTTCCAGCACAAAGGTTGTGCTGAAGATTGATTAATACAAATATACATGTACATTGTCAAAAAAAAAAAAATACATGATTTTTTAATCATTTGGAGCAACACACTACCATTACCAGCCAGCTGTTCTTTCCCCAATCCATCATCAATGTACCATACTTACATAATTGCAGTCGACTTCAGATGTCCATGAAATTAACATCATCTAGCCAATTGTCATAACAATTACAGTCGTCATTTTAAATCCCCGATCATTTTCATAAATTTGTTTCACCTTAAGTGCCAACATATGAAAGATGAGTGTCACATACATGCAAATGATAAGATGGATATGCAGGCATACAAAATCAGACAAGATAAAAAATGATCTCACCACATTCGATAGGAGGTGCAAGTTGTATGCATAACGAACAAAATGAGAGAATGTCGTTCGAGATGGTTTATCTATGTCCTACTTAAACTTCCAAATGCAAAGGACTATAGGTGTAAAATCATAATAATTAAAGGTTTTAAAAGGGACGAGATAGACCTATAATCACATGAAAAAAGCTGTCTAAAAAAGCTACAATATCTCGAAATCCATGCAGACTTAACCAAAACAGAATGCAATAGAAGCGAAAGATCCATATGGGCGACGCCGGCTAGTTTGAATTAAATCTTAATCATATTGGCATGCTTACATTAGGCCCCATTTTTGCTCGGAACTTTTTTAGTTTGTATTGATATATCAGTAGAAAATGCATATGATTTTTAGTGTTATAGAGACCCAAATTATCGAATATAGGAATGAAACAGGTCCAAGTGACGGATGATGAGGAATTCAAATAGCCAACCCGTTTTGGTTGGGATTGAGCTGTCATACTTATTTTGTTGTAGTGATGGTGGTGGTGGTCTGTCATCTAAGAGAAAAACCATAGGCAGTCAACAAGATCAAAAGGTTTAACACCTACTGAGCTTTGTCTTCTTTTGGCATCAATTTTGCATCACTAACTCAACTCAAGTTACAAGGTCCGAGACAGTAGAGTACATGATACTAAAAGGCTAAGTAACCAATCTAAAGAACAAAACATAAATTGGCATCTAAAGGTGCTTATTCCAAGGAAGAACGAGAAATGTGGAGACTCTTTGCAAAATGAGTATAGGATGTCCATTGTCGAGGAAGTCACAACAAGAAGATTGCAGGGCAGCTGGAAACTATGAATTTCTATCCTTGATACTGTTTCATGGATGCCTAGGAGAAAGATGTTGTACAGAAGACTGGTAGTCTAGCAGTCATATAGCATTGTGAATGATGTGTCCTTAGCTTAGAGTTTTGATCCTTTTTTTAAGGGAAGTAAGGAGGAGATAGAAGATAGTAGCTTATCAGTTTTCAAGAGGTGAAGCTGCTGATCATCTCTAGGGGTAATAAAAAATTTACTTACTAAAAAAGAGGTGCTTATTCAAGTATTGAAAGACTTCAAATTCTTTTTGTTTACATTCTTTCCACTTAAAACTGAGGATATTCTAGGATTAAAAAAATCTTCAACGGGAAATAAGACACAAATGTACAAGGTAAAAAGCGCACAATGAGCATCTGCAACCATGATATTTGGTATATATCGGGACAGTAAATATTGAAATTTATCCTCTCTCTTTTTTTCTCGACTAAAGCCATGCACTAACTTTGATTTGTTAATAACTGTGTTCCATACGATAACTCCTGGCATTGGACACCACCGTTATTAAAAAATTATATGATCCTAATAGTGCCAATAAATGTAACCATTGCAAAAATTTTGAGAAAAATTACCGAAGAACCAGAAGGTGAGAACAACAACTAAGCAGGACCAGGTATCATCTCTCGTCAACGGCACCACGGCTTCCTCATTATCGGCCGCCGGGAAATACGGCGCATTGTGAAAAACACTATTCCTCTCCGGAAACGGAAACGGAGGCCGTCGATCGTCGTCGTCAATCACCGGAACTTCCTCCTCATCTCGCGATGTCGACGCGGACGCATCACCGGAAAATGACGGATTCCGATCTGATTCTTCCATTCTGAAAGGAAAAAAACGTGAACAAGTTTGGGAGAAAATTTTAGGAATTTAATTGAGAACTAAATTGAATATTATTACTCTGATGAGAAGAGTTCATGATTGGATTCAGTGGCTTCACCAATCAGTCATTTTTTTTTTAAATTTTTTTTTTTGGGGATATGCTGAGATTCTGAATGGTAGTTGACAACTGAAACTTCAGAATATTTAAGAGCCGCTTGGACATAAATTTTGTTCATAAAATTTATAATTTTCAGATGCATTTTGAAAATTTTTTAAAACTTAAAAAATTCAAAAAGACTGTTTTTTAAAATTTTTACTCAAATCACTCATAAAAATTCAAAAATAACCAAACACTAAAATTTATATCCAAACACAACTCTAAATTTCAAATATCATTTTCACTTGAAAATTCATTTCATCATTTTTTTGAAATATTACAATTCTTATGTCCAAACGCCTACTAAGGGTGGCAGTTTGGTGATTACAGCCACATGAATTCCGCATATTAACTTTAATATAACTAGTAGTTGTACCTGTGAGATGCGTGGTCAATATTAGATCATATTGCTTTAATAAATTTCAATTATCATCTTATTTGCCAATATAATATATCCAATAATAAAATCTCTATTAAATTAAAGGGACTTATATAGTTATTGAATAATTTTTCTGTCGTGCGATTGCACTGTCAATATTAAAAAAATATTAATTAAATTAAATTGTGATCGAATTTATTTGAAAATATTAGTTCGTATTGCTTTAATAAATTTTAATTGTCATCTTGTTTGTCAATATGATATACCAATAGCAAAATCTCTATTAAATTAAAGAGACTTATATAGTCATTGAATAACTTTTTTATTCAATATTTTTCTTTATTCTATTATCCAATGTTATTATTTTTACATTTGTTAATATAAATTTTTTATTAGCATATTATTTTGTTTAAGGTTTGCTCGCTTTCTTTTTGTAATATAAGAGAATATATATATGTTTATTATTTTGAAATATTTTTTATTTTATATTAGCATATTATTTAATATTTTTGTCTACTAATTCTTTTTATAATATAATGGAAGATATATATTTTATTACTATTTTGAAATATTTTTTTTATTTTAAATTTTAACCTATTGTTCTCAATAATATTATCTGAATTTTAATGAATTAAATCTCTATCAAATTAATGAGACTTATATAGGCATCAAATAATAGGCTTGTTCGGTATTTTTCTTTATTATATTATCCAATATTTAGTATTATTGTATTATTAAAAGAAACTTTTATTAGCGTATTACTTTATTAAAATTTTTGTATGCTACTTCTTTTTATAATATAATAGAAGATATATTATTTTTATTTTTTATTTTATTTTTATAATATAATAGAAGATATATATTTTTTATATAGAAGATAGCATACCTTTCTTGGCCTTTTGGCTAAGATCAAGTGTAGTATACTTTATTCTATTATTATCAATAATATTTTCTGAATAAATAAACTTCTTATTTTTAAAAATAAAAACAAAAGTTATTTAAAAAGCAAAGAAATTTTGAATTGGCAGTTTTTTATTTTTTGTAATTTTAGTTTTTATTTTATTTTAAAAAGATTTAAAAACTCTAACTTGAAATTATTCTCCAATTTGAATGGAGATTTATTTTAAATTTCGTTTTTTATAAAATATTTTATTTTATAGATATTTAAATTCAAAAATAATAACCAATAACTAATTATTAACTACTTATGTCATGTGCCTTTTTTCTAGGCTGCCACTTGGCTTAAGGAGAGGACTTTTGCCTATCCTTTTAATAATATATAGAAGATTGGAAGATGACAAGTTTTAGCAAGAAGCAGTTCATTTATAGTTAAAAAGAAAAAGACCTTGCTGACAAATTTTTGGAATGGTAATTGAAAAATAGTATGTGTTCATAAAATAATTAATAGATAGTCATTGTTCAATGAAAAGACAAAATTTGAATAAAATTATCCTTAGTTGGAGCATAATATTCTGAATTAGAAACACCCGCGTATAACACTCTAGAGTATTATGCTGGAATTTCCAGCATATTATGCTGGGGTTTCATATGTAAAAAAAATTAACACACCGTTATGCTGGAATTTTTCCGGATTTTAATATAGTGTATATTTGTCCAGATTTTATTTTTCGCATGAAAAATGGCTAAATTTTAATTAATTGAAATTATAATTAATTTTTAATTAGCAGTTGTAAATCAAATTAATTCTAAATTTCTTCCTAAAAAGAAATCGGAATTCTCAATGTCACAGCCATTGAATTATTTGTGTGAGTTCAATTTTTTTTTTTCTAATTAAGTGAAATAAAGTTTAACATCTAAATTATATGATTTTTAATTAGGAAAAAAAGTCGAAATTTGCATATGTTCTATCTGAATATGCTCATTTTTATCTTATGTGGTACGTTGATTCAATTGATAAAGTTGTTGTTAGTAAATTGTTTCGTGTATACTCTTATTATTAAGAGAGGTTACTGGTTAGTGTGAAATTGATGGACTCGAAAACCGCATTGAAGAAAAGAGACGATATATTGTCCTCATGGTTGAGGATTTGCTTTTCTCAGTTGTTAATGAAGTATTGATCTTTATCGATTCTAAAAAATCTGAGCATGCTTCTTGTTATCAGGCCAGCAGGATCACATTTAATGGGCACAAAATGCATGCAGTATTGTTGCTCTTCCTTGAGCCATTATAACAATTGGCTCTATATTTGCGGATCTAGTTTATGAGATAAGAGATTAAAGGGTAGAGTTGGTTCACTCGGCATACTGTATTGGTCAAAATTAGGCCAAGCTCAATTAATACAATTGGACGAGACGTGACCGAGGTCGAAAACGAGCATGGCTCAGTGGCGAGGAGTCACTAAGAGAAAGATTAGTGCCGAGGTCGAGTAAAAAACAAATAGCAGCAACGACTAGATTACGTCTTAAAACTATGTAAAAGAATATTCTTTTAATTGTATTTTTAGGATTTTCTAGGAATATCTCTTATAAATAGGAAAAGACAGGGAAAAAAATGGGATCTTCACTTTTCTGATAAGAACATATTGTAAAAAGTTGACTATTAAGAATCTATAAAAAAACTTGTCTTGTCTATTGATTCCACCGCTCAACATACCTCTTTTATTCACAAAATCCAAGGATTCCTTGTCCATCTTCATATTCTGTTGTCACACGTTATTGTCAGAAGTAGAGATCATCCAACTCATCTAACATTTGGGTGACAAATTCTGTCTTATTACATTTAGTGTCATTACCCACATTTATTGCATATTTTCATCATTACATTCATTGACAATCATTGAACATGTACTTTGTTTTCATTGATACTAGACACGACCTCATCCCACCAGTATATTTAAACTTCAGAGCTAGGAGTTATTACGCTTAACTAAGATTCATCCACTATTTTCTCATTAATCAGTTTAATAAAAGGATTTAAAACGTTTTGGTCAAACACATACCAAAAATTTGTTCCCAGAAAAATTTCGAATATGAAGTAGTAAACTATGTACATCACAAAAATAAAGATGAAGAAAAAGCATTTTATTAGTAAATAATATGGGTACAATTTTGTGTATTCTCTTTACTTTTCTCCGAACTGTTTTTTGTGATTCGAGTGTTGCATTCTCAAAAGTATGATGATGAGCCTCCCTGTGATGTACTAATCTCCAAAAAAGTCGGGTAGTACTTCGAATCGATCGATTAATAGGACCAACTTTTCTTGATCTTTCTTTTTGTATTTCTTAATTGATGCAAAGTGGTGTATCTCTCGAGTAAAGGATGGTGTGTATCATCTTAAAGTATTTGATAGTTAAGAAGCGTCTGACAACACTTCAAGTTAATTTTGAAGAACGTCTCTCAGTTACTTTACCTTTGCCGGAGAACTTTATGAGAAAGACAACACTAGATAAGAATTTATGAAATTTTTTGAGGAGTATGTGACCCATTTTATATAAGTTTGAATTAGAGTTTAATGTAGAGTAGCCGGACCTTTTGGATTTGAAGAACTTAGATGTGCTCCTGTTTAGGAGCCTAATTTGATGGCCTCATCCACAATTGGAATTTACATAAATAACATAATTTTGGCTTAAATATTTAATCTAAACTCATTAATCCAAAACAACGACTTGGGTTAATGTGTCTTGAATTTGGAATTTGGACTAACTGTCGCATGAACTTTATCCAATAAAATTTTGATATCAATGACATTATTCTTCTATTTCTTTATGGTTTCTATTGTCCCTTCCCTTCTCCTGGAGCATATTTTTTATTTATATTGATTTACAGTACTTTATAATATACCTAAATCATCAAGTAAAAACAAATAAGTTTTCCAACATATCCAACATTATCGATTTGGTTTAACTATATTATTAATGATAAGAAAACTTCAATATATTTTATAACACACACACACACACACATATATATATATATATATATATATATATATATATTTCTTTCTAGGTTTCATATTTAAAATAAAAAAACTTCATTAATTTTTTTCTTGATAAATATTTGAAATCGTTTATCCGTTTAAATAATACACTTACTAATTGTAAAATGAATATTAATATTGTCTTTTTCGTAATTTAGCACTCACAAGCGCTTTTTTACAAAGATTATCTAAATACAATATGTTTATCAATTATACTTAGAAAAAGGTTCTTAAGTATACATCAGTATACCATGATAAAACGTTTAAGTCTTATAGGTAACATCCCTTTCTTATTTTTCCATCATGTATACCCTATATAATAATAAAACTAAAGAAATATAACCAAGTCCTAAGATTTTGAATGAATATTCCATCATAAGTTATCAAGCATTCAGGTATTTAATTTGGATATATACACTCACAAAGAAAATGGATAAGCAAATAAATACAAGCTAATGCAATCCATCAGAAATTAGAATTTTTTTTTGTTCCATCAGCCTCACATGCCAAGTATACACTAATGGCGAGAAATAAACTAAGTTGCGAAAAAAACGGACTAACTATATTTAACAATGAGCCTAATGTATAACATGTGAAGGATGATCAAATTTGCAAGCAATTTTTGAATTCAAAGCATTGAGAGTCTTGAAACAAAGCCAACGAGAAGAAAATGAAGTGGAGATCACAAAACACAATTAGCTTTGAAAAAAGATCGTGGAAAATTGTTGGAATTTGCAAGAAAAATTGGTACAATTTTCGTCGTCGTTTTAATTTCTAAATTGAAAAAGGCATCGTTTAGCCTTTTGGAAAGATCAAACATCCTCTTATTAACTCTAAAAATAAATTGAGATGTATTCCATTATCGTTTAAAATTTCATGATTCTTTCATTAGGGTTATATGTTTCTAAAAACCCTATTATTTCTTAGTTAATATTAGATTCCTAGCTATTTTATTCCTTTTTATTATAGTTATAGTTTTATTGTATTATGTATATATATGGGGACAGATCACAAATGACAGAGTGGATCCATTATTCAAAAATGGAAGTGTAAATATAAATGTACAATCATAGTTATCAATGTGTTTCCTTATTATAGTATTGATTTGATCCATTTTTGAGCTTCTTATGCAAATGAATACTGAAAAGGGAACAGGCAAAGGACAAAACCTTTAAATCATTGAATGTGTTTAATGGATTCGACTTCATTAATTTCTTGGGTTTGTTACTGTTTGATCACCTTAAGTATTTTGATGAAAGGGTTAAAATGTATTAGATGTGCTTCGCTTAGGAAAAAGGGATAAATTATGGGCGCAATGGGTATATATAATTACTACATTAAAGGGAGGATAGCATGGGAACTGGAACCTAAACAAGTTTCATGGATACTGCAGAAAATTCTGTTGGCAAAAAAATATAGGTAAAATTACTGCATTTATCAATCGGGGTAGCAATGCTACCAAAATTAGCTCATGTTTTAGCTTCTTACCTATAGTTTAACCCACTTTATATATAACTTAGAAATCTTCTTTTCATTCCTTAGCCCAATATCAAAGACCTACTTCTAATATTCTCTATTTTTCTTCTTTCTTCTTATATTTCATACAAAACCAAACTTTGTTCATCAATTGTTGACTCCATAAGCATTGTAGCCTCAACTAGTGTCACGACCCAAATCTCATAATAGGTCGTGATAGCGTCCAACGTTGTCGTTAGACATGTCAACGTGTGAACCTCCAAATTAATTATCCATTTTAACTTTTAAAACCAAATTTTTCATTAAATAAATCGAGTTAAATCTAAAACTCATGGAAGCATACGTTCTTCTTTACCAAAATTCGAGTATAAAACTATGGATATCTACTAGAAACCCCAAAACCCTGATATAACAAGTGCATGAGCATCTACTAGAATATACAATACTACTACAACAACTGTCTGGAATAGAAAGCAGACAAAATACATTAAATGGATAAGACGAGGACTCTGTATACTGCGGATCGTAATATAGAGTCCAGCTCACCACAAAGTCTCCTCAGCAGCTGCGCCACGATGACCACCAAATGTACTTGTCTCAGTACATGCACAATTAGTGCAGTAAGAGTACGTAAATCAACGGGTACCAGTAAGTATCTAGCCTAACCCCGAAGAAGTTGTAACGAGGGATCGATATCGATATTTACTAGTAGTCCCATTAAATCAAGTAAAATAAAAGTAGACCGGTATAGAGCATGGAGAGTAAAACAATGAAGATAAATATATGTACATAAAAACGATCCTCAACATATGGGTAAACACAGGATCCTCGAGTACCATATATTACCGCGAATGGAATGTATGTCAGGTCAATAACCACAAGTATCATGTCTCCATGATAAAATCATAGATACACTGACTCCTTATAAAATATTACGCACGATTCTGCTGAGGCAAACAATTCGATTCCATAAGAGTGATGGTATGACATCCCATTGTGGCGTACGGTCCAATCCCATAAGAATAGTATACTCTACCGAGGCGAACGGTCTGATCCCATAAGAATATGTTACATAACATTACCGAGGTATACGACCCGATCATATAAGAATATATTACTCTACCGAGGTGAACGACCCGATCCTATAAGAATATGTACTATACCGAGGAGTACGGACCGATCCCATGGGAGTGTGTTACATGATACTGACAAGGCGAACAACCCGATCCCATAAGAGTGTATTATATAATACCACCGAGGTGAACAACCCGATCCCACCAGAGTATTACCGAGGCGTTCAACCCGATCCCATAAGAATATGAAACTTTGACGGGTCATTGGCCCCACTCACGAATATACGTGTGAGTTATAAAATTCAAAAATACTCTAGGACGAATACGCACAATGCGGAAGAAATCCGTAAAAAAAAGTATAATGTCCACCACTAACCAAGCAGCTTGTAACGACTCAACCAGTTGTTTCGAGAATTAGCATATCGTTCGGTGGTTTAAGACCTTGAGTAGCTTCACATTATGCATTATGACTCGCATATGTGGTTGATTTTGATTTTCGAGACGTTCGGAGCTGATTAGGAAAAATAATTCTCAATTCAGAAACTTTAAGTTGGAAGAGTTGACCAAGGTTGAATTTTGAGTAAACAACCTCGGAATCAGGATTTGAAGGTTCCAATAGGTTTCTAAGGTGATTTCAGACTTGTACGTATGTTCGGGTTAGGTATCGGGTAGTCTGAGAGCAATTCGATGCTTATTGTTAGAGGTTTGCATTTTGAAGGTCAATTTGCTAAGTTTGACTTGGAGTGGACTTTGTTATTATCAGATTCCGTTCAGTATTCCATCCTTGGGGTAAGCTATTATTGTCATATTGGACTTGTATGTGAAATTTGGTTCCATTCCGAGGTGTTAAAGAGTGATTCAGACATTTGAGTTGCATACTAGCTAAGTTTAAGAATATGAGTTGATCACAATCCAATAGTGGAATTAACGAGATTGGATTCATGATTTAATAGTTTCAACATGGTTGTATGATGATTTCGGAATTTTTGCAACTTTTGGTTAGATTCGGATACGTTTCGGATAGGTTTAGGTTGAGTCGCTCTCTTATTTGATGTTTCAGCATCGTTTCTTTGGGCATAAAGGGTACCATAATGACAAAGGACCTTTAATTTGTGATTATATCGATCCATTATATCTTCATCGTAATTACAGAATCATAGCAACAAGAATCGCCAAATTCTGATGCCGTATAAGAGAGTTATGCCCATTTCCGTGTCGGGAAAGATTGCTGGTTTCTGGTGCGAAATTTTGTTCTTCGCGAATGCCAGAGTGGTCCCATGAACGCGAAGAAGTAATTCTGGTTGACCAATCAATGCAAAAAGTTTCTCTTCGCGAAGGCGAAGGTGTCTGGCGAAGGCGAAGAACAAAAATCACCTGGGTAGTGTTTTAAATTGGCAAACCGAGTATTTTAGTATTTTGAGCATATCTTGAGTTCTAAAGCTCTGTTTGAGGTTATTTTCACGGCATTGTTCTCGTCTCAACAATGGAGTAAATATATAACATTTATTATAATTTTTCCCATGATTATTTTTCTTGATTATTATTTTTATCTGTATTTGGATCGTAGAAATTGGAGTTTTGAACCCCAAAGTTGAGAAATGGAAAATCCTTGATTTGATGGTCAATTCATGGACGGAATTTGATGATTTTCTGTATATAGAGTATATAAGTTATCATTAATATTTACTTTTGATAATTTTAGGAACTCGGGCGCGCGAGCTCGGGGTTGACTTTTGTTGACTTTTTATGAGGGGTTGAGAATAATTTTGAAATGATAAATTATAGGTTATTGAGTATGTTTTGATTGGTTTGAATGTTCTTTGGCTAGTTTCAGATCGTTTGGCATTGCTTTGAGGTATTAGAGAGGCGTTAAAGCCGGTTACTAGATTTCGAATCTAGGTAAGTCTCCTGTCTAACCTTGTGAGGGAAAATATAACCCGTAGGTATTTTACTGTTATGTGCTACGATTTTGGGATCTACGCACGTATGAAATGATGATTATCTGTGTGTATGCTAAAATTCTTGATTGTGTCGGGTAGACTTAAACTCACGACATGCTTTATTTGTACTTTGAGTTATGCTTGCATGTTTAAATGCTTTAATTCACAATATAGATTGAAACTAGACTCGCATAGAGTAATGGACTTGCTATTTTAGATATTTGACGAGCTACTTGATTAGCTGTGAGAATTGTACTTCCTTCACGGATTTCTCCAGCGTTGTGCGTATTCATCGAAAAGTTTTCTTGAGTTTCATAAAACACATGTACATTTGTGAGAGGGTCAAGGACCCGTTAAAGTTTCATTTTCTAATAGCATCGAGTTGAACGCCTCAACAGTACTCTTATGCAATCTAGTCGGTCACCTCGGTAGTATGATTTTATACACTCTTATGGGATCGGGGCGTTCGCCTCGGAACGCTATTGTAATACTCTTATGGGATCGGGTTGTTCGCTTCTGTAGGATGTTGTAACACACTCTTATGGAATCGTTCCATGCATCTCGACATAGTACATATTCTTATATGATCAGGTCGTTCGCCTCGGCAGGATTATGTAACACATTCTTATGGGATCGGTTCGTTCACCTCGGAAGACTAAGTAACAGTAACGACCCTGCCGGTTGTTTCGAGAGTTATAGCCCCATTTCCCCCCATCTCTACTTCTTTTGTGCTTTTCATCTATATTATGAGATATCGGGTTAGTTCGTTCGGGTCCAGAGTGGTTTCGGAATGAAATGAGACACTTAGTCTCTTATTTAGAAGCTTAAGTTAGAAAAGTCAACCAGATGTTGACTCATGGGTAAACAATCTCGGATTCGAATTCTGATGGTTCGACTAGCTCCGTTAAGTGATTTTGAAATTAGGAGCGCGTCTAGAATGTGATTTGGAGGTCCGTAGTGGAATTGGGCTTGAATTGGCGAAAGTTAGAAATTTGGCGATTTTGGCCGGCATTGAAAAATTTGATATCGGTGTCGGAATGGATTTCCGGGAGTTGGAGTATGTTCGTGGCATCATTTGTGACGTGTGCGAAAAATTTGAGGTCATTCGGACGTGATATGATATGTTTTAACGTCGGTTGTAAAAGTTTGAGGTTTCAAGTTCATTAAGCTTGAATTGGTGTGCGATTCATGTTTTTGTTATTATTTGATGTGATTTGAGGGCTAGATTGAGTTTTTATGGTATTTTAGGACTTTATGGTACCTTTGGTTGAGGTCCAGAGGCCTCGGGTATGTTTCGGACTGAGTTTTGAGCGAGTCTGGACATTTCTGGCACTCTAATATTGTTCTGGTGCTTTGAAAGTGCGGACCACAGAGGAGGGCTGCGGACTGCACAATTTTGTTGCGGCCGCACTCTTCAGGGAGTTCTGCAAATCCGCTGGTTCGACTTCGGAAGACTCTATCTTTTGATCTACAATAATTTTGAGATGATTAAAAAACAAAAGTTCTAGCCTATTGTGTCTAGTTTCCATAAAGGTAAAGAAGTCATCATTTGGACATTTGTATAGAAAGTTATGGCCAAAATACTAAATCATGATAGTGCAACCATCAAAAGGTGCGACCACACCATTTTTATGCGGCCGCAGGAGTTGGGATGTGCGGCCGGACTTGGAATTGTGTGGACCGCACAGTGGGAGTTCAGAGGATGCACTATATAAACGAGGTTTATGGAATTATTTCACATTGTGGACCTAGGGAGCTCAGTTTGTGGCAATTTTTCGAGGGTTTTTTCAAGAAATTCATCGGGGTAAGTGATTCTAACTCGAAATTATTAATATACATGAATCTATCATTGATTTCATCATCTGATTAGTACTTTGAGGTGGAAATTTGGGAAAAATTGTAGAAACTTCATAAAATGAATGTTTGGGATTTGAATGTCGATTCGAAGTCAGATTTGAGTGAAACTAGTATGGTTGGACTCGTGAGTGAATGGACTTTCGGATTTTGTGGCTTTTGTCGGATTTTGAGACATGGGCCTAGGGGCCGAGTTTGAGCCAATTTCGGGTTTTGAGTCTAATTTGGTAGATTTTCTTGTGGATTTGATCCCTAGCCTAAATTGATTGATGTATTACTTGTGGCTAGTTTTGAGGCATTCAGAGGCCGAATCGAGAGGCAAGGGCATCCCGAAGTAGAATTTTGGCTTGGTTTGAAGTAAGTAACGCTTCCAAACTTGGTTCTGAGGGTTCGAAACCCCGAACTATGTGTTATGTGATTAGTATTGAGGTGAGACACATGCCAAGTGACGGGCGCGCAGGCGTGCACTGTGAGAATTGTGGGATGGATGATTCCATGGCACCGTTTGGTGACTCTGTCTTGTTAATATCCATGTTTCCATCATGTGATGAAGTAGTTGAGCTATAAACCATGCTAGATATCATGTTTAGGATTTGTGCCGGTATTGTTGGGACCCTTAGTGGTCGTTTATTGCTATTACCTCATCAGTTCATTTAATATTCCATACTTAGTCATGATCATGCATCTTTATATCATATATTAGTCTCAGCTATTTATTGATTCATCATATCATTGTTCCGGGCTATTTCCATGACATTGTGAGCCGGTGGTGAGACTGGAGAGGTCGATGTCTGAGTGAGGCCGAGAGCCTGTTAAGAGTGACAATTATAGGATCGGGATGCACGCCGCATCAGTTATATTATTGATTATGATAGCGCTTGGGCGGTAAGAGCCCCTCCGGAGTCTGTAACACACCTCCAGCGAGTGCGAATGATATTATTGAGGGATGGATTTACCTAGACATGGATTTGTCCGAGTTACTTGATACTTGGAGATAGATTTCTCCACCATAATGGATTACCCTTTTGTCCTCAATACTGGGTGACTTTCAGTCAGTGTTGTGTATATATATATATTCCGGTATTGATTTCCCTCAGCCGGATGGCCATATACAGATCGAGTGGTTGAGCACTTGAGAGTGGGATCACATGGTGCATTCATACAATCTGTGCATTAGCATGTAGAGGTTACTGAGTGCATACCATGCATGGTTCAGATCTGCATTTACTCTACTGTCTTACACTGTATACTTGACTTAAAAGCATGCCTTCGATTTTGTGCATTTATTTCCGTTATATCTGTTGAGGCTGAGTTCGTCACTATCTTCAGTCCATAGTTTGGACATGTTACTTACTGATTTTTGGTGTACTCACGTTACTCCCTGCACCTTGTGTGCAGATCCAGGCATTTCTGGGCACGGCGGCTGCTGCTGATTTTCTGCATTGGAGTCAGGGATTATTGAGGTAGATGCACGACGTTCGCGGACCTCGATCTTCTCTTCCTTAGCTTATTTTACTTTGATGTTTAATTCTATAGACATTTTGTGGACTATGTCTGACTATTAGACGCTCATGTACTCAGTGACACGCCGATTATTAGGATAATTGTGTCGTATTTTGTGTAACTTTGTGTTTAAATGGGATTTTATTTATGTTAAACCTTTCCGTTGTTAAATTTAAAAGATCTTTTTACTTAAATGAAAGAAAAATGTTGGATTTAGGCTTCCCTAGTTTTACGATAGTTTCCATCACGACCGGGTAGGTTTTGGGTCGTGACAAGTTGGTATCAGAGCCTAGGTTACATAGGTATCACGAGTCATGAACGGTTTTAGTAGAGTCTTGATGATCGGTACAGAGACGTCTGTTCTTATCTTCGAGAGGCTCCAGAACCTTTAGGAAAAATCTCACATTCTTGAATTCTTGTCGTGCGAATCTATTGATTCTAGTAACTAATTGTTGTTTCATTCTCTCATAAATGGTGAGGCTTCGCACTACCGGTCAGAAGGACCATCCACCAGTACCACCAGTCAGGGCCGTGAGAGGACAAGGCCGCGGTCGAGGCCATGGTAGGGGTAGAGGTGCAACCCGCACAACAGCCGGGGCAGTGCCTGCAGACTCTCCAGTTGCTCCATACCAGGTCCCAGTCACAGATGTCCCAACGAGACCAGCTCAGGCACCACCTGTGCCTATTGTGATTCCTAGCCTTCAGGAGGCTCTAGCTCAGATTCTGTCAATATGTACTGTCCATGTTCAGGCGATCTCTATCTCCACGGCCGCAACCACTTCTCAGGCCGGGGGAGGCACTCAGACTCCCGCCGCTTGCACACTGGAGCAGGTTGTTCAGGGGCTCTAGACACCGGGGGCACCACCAGCCCAGCCGATTACAGCTGTTCAGGACTGTGTGGTTCCTGTTATGCCTGAGGATGAGCAACGTAGATTGGAGAGGTTTGGGAGATTCTAGCCTCCATAGTTCAGTGGTGCGTGGGGTGAGGATGCACAGGGTTTCTTGGATAAGTGTCAGAGGATGCTCCGTACTGTAGGTATTTTGGAGACCAGTGGGGTCTCATTCACTACCTTCCAGTTCTTTGGGATTGCATTCAGTTGGTGGGAGGCTTACAAGAGGCGTAGGTCGGTTGGCGCAACACCCCTTACCTGGTAGTTGTTCTCCGTTATCTTTCTGGAGAAGTTTGTACCTCAGTCCCGTAGGGAGGAGCTGCGCAGGCAGTTTGAGCAACTTCGTCAGGGTGATATGTCTGTGACACAATATGAGCTATGATTCTCAGAGTTGACCCGTCATGCTATCTGGTTGGTTCCCACAGACAGGGAAAGGATAAGGAGGTTTATAGATGGCCTCACTTTTCAGTTTCGATTGCTTATGACTAGAGAGAGAGTGTCTGGTGCTACTTTTGATGAGGTTATCGACATTGCTCGACAGATTGAGATGGTTCGCGGTCAGGAGAGGGTTGAGAAGGAGGCCAAGAGGCCTCGTGGACAAGGTGGATTTAGTGGTGCTCCTTCTGGGGGTCAATTCCAGCACGGTAGAGGTCGTCCCTTCAGGCATGCTCAGACGACTCGCCCAACGCACCAGGGTGCATCATCCGGTCATGGACCTCATGGTTATCAACAAGGTAAGACATCATTCGGTGCACTACCAACTCAGAGTTCGTCTCATGCACCATCATCTCAGGGCTCATCTGTGTCAGGACCTTCTAGCGGTTATTCTAGTACTCAGGGTTCCCTTCAGTCCCCAGTGGCCGGTAGAGGTTTCTTTGAGTGTGGGGATTTGGGTCATATCAAAAGGTTTTGTCCCCGCCTGACGGGAGGTTCATCTCAGCAGAGGAGCCAGCCTTCGACTTCAGCACCAGTTCCTCCACCACCCTCCCAGCCAGCTAGGGGTCGAGCTCAGTCAGCTAGGGGCCGCCCGGGAAGATGAGGCCGATCAGGGGGCGGCCACACCCATTTTTATGCCCTCCCCGCCAGACCAGATGTTATTGCTTCAGATGCTGTGATTATAGGTATTGTCTCAATTTGTCACAGAGATGCCTCTGTATTATTTGACCCTGGTTCCACGTATTCATATGTTTCCTCATATTTCGCTCATTTTATGGATACGCCCCGTGAGTCTTTAATTTTGTCTGTTCTTGTATCTACTCCTGTGGGCGATACTATTATTGTGGACCGTGTGTATCGGTCATGTGTGGTGAATATTAGGGGTCTGGAGACATGAGTTGACATTTTGCTGCTCAGTATGGTTGACTTCGATGTGATATTGGTTATGGATTGGTTATCCCCATGACATGCTTTTCTAGATTGTCACGCTAAGACCGTGACGTTGGCGATGCAGGGATTCCTAAGGTTTGAGTGGAGCGATTCTATAGAGTATGTACCTAGTAGGGTGATTTCGTATTTGAAGGCTCAACGTATGATTGAGAAGGGTTGTCTATCCTATTTGGCTTTTGTGAGGGATGTTAGTGCAGAGAATCCTACCATTGATTCTGTTTCGATGGTATGCAATTTTTCAGATGTGTTTCCTGTAGATGTGTCGGGCACGCCGCCTGACAGGGTTATCGACTTTGGTATTGATTTGGTGTCGGGCACTCCAGCATTTTCTTTCCACCGTATCGTATGGCACCGGCGGAGCTGAAGGAGTTGAAAGAAAATCTTCAGGAACTCCTTGATAAGGGGTTTATTCGGCCTAGTGTGTCACCTTGTGGTGCACCAATTCTATTTGTGAAGAAGAAGGATGGTTCCATGAGGATGTGCATTGATTGCAGGCAGTTGAACAAGGTCACAGTCAAGAACAAGTATCCTTTGCCTCGTATTGATGATTTGTTTGACCAGCTTCATGGAGCGAGTGTGTTCTATAAGATTCATTTGAGGTCCGGTTATCACCAACTGAAGATTCGGGATTCAGATATTCTTAAGACAACTTTCAGGACCCGTTATGGCCCTTATGAGTTCTTGGTGATGTATTTTGGGCTAACCAATGCCCCAACAACATTTATGCATTTGATGAACAGTGTATTCCTGCCCTATTTGGACTCATTTGTTATTGTATTCATTGATGATTTCCTGGTGTACTCTCGTACCCAGGAGAAGCATGCTCAGCACTCGAGGATTGTATTACAGAGGTTGAGGGAGGAGAAGCTTTATGAAAAGTTCTCCAAGTGTGAGTTTTGGCTCGGTTCAGTAGCATTCTTGGGGCACGTGGTGTCCAATGAGGGTATTCACGGGGATCCGAAAAAGATAGAGGCAGTGCAAAGTTGGCCTAGACCGTCCACAACCACGGAGATTAGGAGATTTCTTGGTTTGGCGGGCTATTACCGTCTCTTTGTGGAGGGATTTCATCTATTGCATCGCCCTTGACCAAATTGACCCAAAATGGTGCTCCATTCAAGTGGATGGATGCGTATGAGGGGAGCTTTCAGATGCTCAAGACTGCCTTGACCACAGATCCGATGTTAGTTCTGCCATCAGCTTCAGGTTCTTACATCGTGTATTATGATTCCTCGAGGATAGGCATTGGATGTGTTTTGATGCAAGAGGGTAGGGTGATTTCCTGTGCCTCACGCCAGTTGAAGACCCATGAGAAGAACTATCATTTCCATGATCTTTACTTAGCACCCATTGTTCACGCCTTGAAGATTTGGCGTCATTATTTGTATGGGGTTCAATGTGAGATCTATACTGATCACCGTAGTTTGCAATATCTGTTTAAGCAGAAGGATCTTAATTTACGTCCGCGAAGATGGTTGGAGCTTCTTAAGGACTATGATATCACTATTTTGTACCATGCGGGGAAGGCCAATGTGGTGTTCGATGCTTTGAGTTACCGGGCGAAGAGTTTGGGGATCTTAGCATATCTTCCGGCAGCGGAGAGACCCTTGGCATTGGATGTTCAGGCCTTAGCGGGCCAGCTTGTAAGATTGGATATTTCAGAACCTAGTCGGGTATTGGCTTGCGTAGTCTCCAGGTCTTCTCTTTATGAATGTATCAGGGAGCGTCAGTATGATGACCCCCACCTGCTCGTTCTTCAGGACAGGGTCTGGCGAGGTGATGCTTGGGATGTGACTATTGGTGATGACAGCGTGTTGAGGATGAAGAGCCGGATATGTGTGCCTAATGTAGATGGGCTTAGGTAGTTGATTCTTAAGGAGGCACACAACTCGCGGTATTCCATCCATCCGGGTGCTGCGAAGATGTACCAGGATTTGAGACAACACTATTGGAGGAGGCGGATGGAGGAGGATATTGTTGGGTTTGTAGCTTGGTGTCTCAACTGTCAGCAGGTTAAGTATGAGCATTAGAGACTGGGTGGATTGCTTCAAAGATTAGAGATCCCGGAGTGGAAGTGGGAGCGGATCACCATCGACTTTATAGTTGGGCTCCCACGGACTTCGAAGAAGTTCGATGCTATTTGGGTTGTTGTGCATCAGCTGACCAAGTCCGCGCACTTCATTCCAGTTAGTACTACTTACATTTTAGAGTAGTTGGCTGAGATTTATATTCGAGAGATTGTTCGCCTACATGGTGTCCCAGTTTCCATCATTTCAGATAGAGGCACTCAGTTTACATCGTAGTTTTGGAGGGCCGTGCAGCGAGAGTTGGGTATTCAGGTCGAGTTGAGCACATCTTTTCACCCTCAGATGGGCGGGCAGTCTGAGCGCACTATTCTGATATTGGAGGACATGTTGCGTGCATGTGTCATTGACTTTGGGGGTTCATGGCACCAATTTCTGCCGCTCGTGGAGTTTGCATATAACAATAGTTATCAGTCGAGTATTCAGATGGCTCCGTATGAGGCTTTATATGGGAGGAGGTGTAGATCTCTTATAGGTTGGTTTAACCCAGGTGAGGCTAGGCTCTTGGGTATAGACTTGATCTAGGATGCAGTAAATAAGGTGAAATTGATTCAGGAGTGGCTTCGCACGACGCAATCTATCCAGAAGAGCTATATGGACAGGAAGGCCCGTGATGTGTCTTTCATGGTTGGGGAAAAGGTTTTGCTGAAGGTATCACTCATGAAGGGTGTTATGAGGTTTAGAAAGAGGGGCAAGTTGAGCCCTCGGTTCATTGAGCCTTTTGAGGTACTTCAAAGGTTAGGGGAGGTGGCTTACAAGCTTACCTTGCCACTGAGCTTGTCGAGTGTGCATCCAGTATTTCATGTTTCTATGCTTCAGAAGTATTTGGGCGATCCGTCCCATGCTTTGGACTTCAGCACAGTTCAGTTGGAGGGTGATATGACTTATGGTGTGGAGTCGTTGGCCATTTTGGATCAGCAGGCTTGAAAGTTGAGGTCAAAGGATATAGCTTCAGTGAAGATGCAGTGGAGAGGTCAGCCTGTGGAGGAGGCCACTTGGGAGACCGAGCGGGAGATGCGGAGCAAATATCCACACCTATTTGGGACTCTAAGTATGTTTCTAGACCCGTTCGAGGACAGTCGTTTGTTTAAGAGGGGAAGGATATAACGATCCGGCCGGTCGTTTCGAGAGTTATTGCCCCATTTTTCCCATTTCTGCTTCTTTTGTGCTTTTCGGCTATATTCTGAGATATCGGGTTAGTTGGTTCGAGTCCGAAGTGGTTTCGAAGTGAATTGAGACCCTTGGTCTCTTATTTAGAAGCTTAAGTTGGAAAATTCAACCGGATGTTGACTCATAGGTAAACGGTCTCGGATTCGAATTGATGGTTCCACTAGCTCCATTAGGTGATTTTGGACTTAGGAGCGCGTCCGGAATGTGATTTGGAGGTCCATGGTGGAATTAGGTTTGAATTGGAAAAAATTGGAAATTTGGCGATTTTGGTTGGCATTGAAATTTTTTATATCGGGGTCGGAATAGATTTTCGAAAGTTGGAGTAGGTTTGTGGTGTCATTTGTGACATGTGTGTAAAATTTGAGGTCATTCGAACGTGATCTGATAGGTTTCGGCGTCAGTTGTAGAAGTTTGAGGTTTCAAGTTCATTAAGCTTGAATTAGTGTGCGATTCATTTTTTTGTTATTGTTTGATGTGATATGAGGGCTCGATTGAGTTTGTATGGTATTTTAGGACTTGATGGTACCTTTGGTTGAGGTCCCAGAGGCCAAGGGTATGTTTCAGGGTGAGTTTTGAGCGAGTCTGGACATTTCCGGCACTCTAATATTGTTCTGGTGCTTTGAAAGTGTGGAAATATGTGGACCACAGAGGAGGGGTGCGGACCACACAATTTTGCTGCGGCCGCACTCTTCATGGAGTTCTGCAGATCCACTGGTGCAACTTCGAAAGACTATATATTTTGATCTACAAGGAATTTTGAGATGATTCAAAAGCAGAAAGTTCTATCCCTTCATGTTTAGTTTCCTGAAAGTTAAAGAAGTCATGATTTAGACGTCTGTAGAGAAAGTTATGACCAAAATACTAAATTCTGGCAGTGCAGCCACAAAAGGTGGGGACGCACCATTTTTATGCAACCGCAGGAGGTGGGATGTGCGGCCGCACTTGAAATTGTACGGACCAAACAATCGGAGTTCAGAGAATACACTATATAAACGAGGTTTAGGGAATTATTTCATATTTTGGACCTAGGGATCTCGGTTTGTGGCGATTTTTCGTGGGGTTTTCAAGAAATTCATCGGGGTAAGTGATTCTAACTCGGATTTGGTTAATATACATTAAATCAATTTTATATCATTGATTTAATCATCCGATTAGTACTTTTGAGGTGGAAATTCGGGGAAAATTGTATAAACTTCATAAAATGAATTTTTGGGATTTGAATATCGAGTCGAAGTCGGATTTGAGTGAAACTAGTATGGTTGGACTCGTGAGTGAATGGACTTTTGAGTTTTGTAACTTTTATCGGATTTCGAGACGTGGACCGAGTTTGAGCCAATTTTGGGTTTTGAGTCTAATTTGGTAGCTTTTCTTGTGGATTTGATCCCTTAGTTTAAATTGATTGTGTTGTATTACTTGTGGCTAGATTCGAGGAGTTCGGAGGCTGAATCGAGAGGCAAGGGTATCCCGGAGTAGGATTTTGGCTTGGTTTGAGGTAAATAACGCTTCCAAACTTGGTTCTGAGTGTTCAAAACCCCTAACTATGTGTTATGTGATTAGTATTGAGGTGACGGGCATGCCAAGTGACGGGCGTGCTGGTGTGCACCGTGAGAATTGTGGGCTGGATGATTCCATGGCACTGTTTGGTGACTGTCTTGTTAATATACATGTTTCCATCATGTGATGAAGTAGTTGAGCTGTAAACCATGCTAGATATCATGTTTAGGATTTGTGCCGGTATTGTTGGGACCCTTAGCGGTCGTTTATTGCTGTTACATCATCAGTTCGTTTAATATTCCATACTCAGTCATGATCATGCATCTTTATATCATATCTCAGTTTCAATTATTTATTGATTCATCATATCATTGTTCCGGGTTATTTCCATGACATTGTGAGCCCATGGTGAGACTGGAGAGGTTGATGACTGAGTGAGGCCAAGAGCATGTTATGAGTGACAATTATGGGATTGGGCTGCACGCCACAGCGGTTATATTGATATTATGATAGAGATTGAGATGTAGGAGCCTCTCCGGAGTCTGTAACACACTTCCAGTGAGCGCGAATGATATTATTGAGGGATGGATTTCCCTGGACATGGATTTGTCCGAGTTACTTGATACCGGGAGATGGATTTCTCCACCGGACTAGATTTCCCTTTTGTCCTCAGTACTGGGTGACTTTCAGTCAGTTTTCTATATATATTCCGGGATGGATTTCCCTGGGCTGGATGGCCATATACAATACCGAGTGGTTGAGCACTTGAGAGTGGGAGAACATGGTGCATTCATACAGTCTGTGCATTAGCATGTAGAGGATATTGAGTTGCATACCATGCACGGTTCAGATCTGCATTTACTTTACTATCTTACTCTGTATATTTGACTTGAAAGCATGCCTACAATTTTTCGCATTTAGTTCCGTTATATCTGTTGAGGTTGAGTTCATCACTATCTTCAGTTCATAGTTTGGACCAATTACTTACTGAGTTGGTGTACTCACGTTACTCCCTGCACCTTGTGTGCAGATCTAGGCATTTCTGGACACCGCGACGGCTGCTGATTTTCTGCATTGGAGTCAGGGATTATTGAGGTAGCTACACGACGTTCGCGGACCTCGATCTTCTCTTCCTTAGCTTATTTTTCTTTGATGTTTAATTCTATAGACATTTTGTGGACTATGTCCGACTATTAGACGTTCATGTACTCAGTGGCGCTACGATTATTGGGACAATTGTATCGTATTTGGGTAATTTTGTGTTTAAATGGGCTTTTATTTATTATGTTAAACCTTTCCGCTGTTAAAATTAAAAGATCTTTTTACTGAATGAAGGAAAAATGTTGGATTTAGGCTTGCCTAGTTTCACGATAGGCGCCATCACGACCGGGTAGGTTTTGGATCGTGACATTAACACGCTCTTATGGGATCGAGTTGTACGCCTTGGCAGTTCTATAAAATACTCTTATGGGATCGGGTTTTTCGCCTCGGTAGAATCGTGCATAATATTTGATAAGGAGTCATTGTACCTATAAATTTTCCTTGAGATGTGACAACTTACTTGGTGTTGATCATTATGAATTCCATTCGAGGTAGTAACCGATTACTGAATACTTCTTATTTATACTTCTACCGAGGATCGTGTTATGTACATATATTTGCTCTCAGTGTTTCACTTTTCATGCTTCATACTTGTCTACTTTTTTTATACTTGATTTATTGGACTACTAGTACTTGTCGATGTCAACCCCTCGTTACTACTTTTTCGGGGTTAGGCTGGATACTTACTGGGTACACGTTGATTTACGTATTAATGCTACACTTCTGCACTAACTGTGCAGGTACTAAGACATGTACTTTTGGTGGTCATTTGGGCACGTAGGCGCAGTCGCTGAAGAGACTTTGTGGTGAGCTACTCTTTATGTTATGATCTGCAACACATGGAGTTCCAGATCTATCCATTTATTGTATTTTGTCTATTTCCTATTCTAGACAGTTGTTGTAATTGTTGACACCCAACTTTGTCCTTCTTTTCTTCAAAATTATTAGTTTGAGCAATATGTTAAATCAATCATTTTTACTTATTTTTACACAATATAAAAATAATTTCGCATAATCATTTACTATTTTCTCTATTATTATTATTTTTATTACCCTTAGACTACTCTACTATTATTATTAGTATAAAATCGCATTACTCATGTGTTTACTGCAATTTCAAAAAAAGAAGCTCGTAGTCTCCTTGCATAATATTGTTATTGTTGCATTACACTAATCCTATTATTATTTTTCTATGTGTATTTACTTGAGCATTTGTTATTCACATATCACCATCTACATTCAGTAATTTATTTTAATACATAGTTTTATTTAATTACTTACTTTTGTTGATATCCTATTAGCTAATGGCCTTTCTAAAAGATCAATATTTTAATCACTTCTTCACTTTTTAATCTAACAAAATATTAGTATTTTTATAAATTTATGTGTATAAGAACCCAATAATCCTGCCAACCAAAGAAAGAAAAGAAATATCTTTTCCCATTTAAAACCCATAATTCCTTTCCCGTCATTTCTTCAACAAATCTTTTCTTAGTTATTATTTCTTTCCTTCTTTTCCAATTACCACATTGATTCTTGCAAGATCTCAGAAAATATCAATCCTCAAATCCTTTCAAATTTCCCGACGAAATTCCCGTCAACCCAATTTAACGGCGTCGAAGTCCCACACATCTTGTTTCAATTTCCTTAGCTTTAATTCTTTCTCTTTTCTTTCCTTTCTCAATTTTTACTTTGTTTCCCGATTTCTTCTCCCCATTTCATAGTTAATTCCCCAAATTTATGGCATAATCTCCTTCAAGATTACAAAATTAGATTTTTTTTTTCCAGTTTTAGTGTCGCAACGGAAGTTTAAGAATCTTTTGAGAAGCTGGACAAAATCGAGTCCATGCTTAGGGAATTCTTCACCTATTTTCTCACATGGGTTCATGCGTAATTTTGGGGAAGATTGGATTTTTCAAAATCAAAATGTCCTTTGTTTTGTCTGTTTTAAATTCAAGCGGTCCTTATGTCTAGTTATGAATGTTGTGCCGTTTAACATTTTGACATTGGGATTCTTTTACATCTTCGCGGCTTGCACTTCATATTCCCTGACAATTACATACTTACTGCTTCACATTATCACTCATGCTTGCTATGTTATCGCTTCTGTGTTAAAACTCAGAAAATCAGAAGAACTGTTAGAAGAAACAGAAAATATATATAAACGATAAATAATATTCCGAGTCCACAATTTCCTTGTGTGTCCTTAAGGAATTTTAACCCCCTCACAAGTTGCCAAGGTAATGGATTAAATCCTCCCAGGATGAAACGGAATAACCTTCCTGCAACAGTGGCAATACCAACTGCAGGATACCAACAAACTCAAAGAACGGAGCAAGATCACACTTACGAAGTTGTGAGAGAGAGAGAGACTGCGAAGTAGAATGCAGTATTCAGAATGGGAATTCGTTTTTCAGTATCTGGAAAATTAAGCCATGCCTCTGAATTTATAGGCAACTATTGGAAGAGGTGTGATATCTGTTCAGGAACAAAAATGTCTGTTCAGGAAGGAAAACAAGCAAAAGCAGCGTTTGGATTTTTAGTTAATTCCGTTAATGAACTAACTGACATTTAATTTAATTATTAA
>ML350990.1:0-15396 GCA_005239505.1 Nicotiana paniculata
TTTTGTCACTTCAATGGTTTCCTCTCTTCGAATCCTTCGAATCCCCCTTCAAGTTGTGTTTTCAGGGTCTATTTATATGTTTAGGATGAACCGTCAACGTGTAGGAGACTTTTATTCCAACCGGGAAACACTTAAACTGGTCAAAACTCGGAATTGACCGAACTTGGGACCCCGGGCGTATGGGCTCAAACGCCCCCTTAAGGCCAGGGCAGGCCTGGCGTTTGGGCTCTAACGCCCCCTAACGCCAGGGGCTGCCTGGCTTTAGGGTCCAAATGCCCCCCTAACGCCAGGGGCTGCCTGGCTTTAGGGGCCAAACGCCCGGGTGTTTCCTCTTCGACCCTTAAGCGTGTTTTCGACGTATTTGCATCCCTTTAGCTCTGTTTCCATATCCACTTCACCTACACATGAAATAAACTCCATTAAGCACATAAAAAGTGAGTTTTTATCATTAACGCACATAAAATGTAAGGAATATAACATATTAAACCATGAATTCTAACCTCGCATCAGAGACCATGCCGAATCTGGGGACTCCGTGCCTCATTTTTATGCAAGGAAAACAAGGTTAGGCCCTTACCCCCACCAGACTCGACTATTTAACATCAACAATTAGCTAAAACTTTTAGTTCTCCAAATAAATGCACAGACGTGATGATGTCCATTTGGGTTTAGGGAAACTCAGTGAACTTTTGGATAAGGCAATCTTAAAAGCTATCGTGCGGACCACACTTTAGCCTGGCTAGGTTTGACCATGATGCATGAAACAACATAATGGAGTAAGTTTTCTATGTGGTTTTAGACTGGTACCCTCGAGCAGACAACTCAAGGGGAAAAGGCATGGAACCGTCGACTGCACCGATGATCGACTAGTTTTACCGTAAATAAGCCTTTCTGAATTTAGGGGGTAATAATATAGGAAGAGAACAACCACTCATCAAGTGTTGCTATAATATTTTGTTTGGCACGAGTGGAGTATGATGTTGAATCATGATTATGCAATAAACAGTAAAACATGTTGTTGGCCCATGTCACTGAATGGGTTTTGAAGATTGACAAATATTGGCAAGTTGAACCAGGTCCATAAGAGCATACACACCTGAATGGAGCAGTTGGCACAAGAATCGTACAAGCATAGGAGATATCAGTGATTCCTGAGTATCAAAGAACTAACAGGATGTCTCCTAATACGAAAATATTGCAAACTGATGAAGAGAATAGAAGTTGAATTCGGCAAGGACAGAAACGAAGGAAGGAAGTTGAGTTTGATAAGAACTTGTTCTCCCAGGTAGAATCAGACCAGAACTCAACAACTTACTTTATAAATACTCAAAGTATTACTGCTGAAAGACACAACAACAAAAAGATGCACAAAGACTAAATTGAATCAAGTTCTGTAAGCAAAATTCCCAGGTTATTGGAGAGGACTATGAACTCTGGGACATAGTCACTGATGGACCACTTGCAACAATGAAGAAAATTGTTGAAGGTGTAGATGTACCTAAGACTAGGGCTGACTGCACGGCTGAAGATTTCAAGAAATGGGAGAAGAATGCCAAAGCAAAGAAGTGGCTAGTGTGTGGATTAGGACAAGATGAATAGAGTAGAATCCAAAGCTGCGCCACTGCCAAGGAAATCTGGGATACTCTACAAGTAGCCCATGAAGGAAAAACTCAAGTGAAGAGGTCTAGAGGTACACTACTATACTCTCAGTATGAAAACTTCACTATGAAAGAAGGAGAGACAATTCAGGAAATGTACACAAGGTTCACAACCTTGACAAATGAACTCAAGTCTCTTGGAAGAATTATACTTGAAGAAGACAAGGTAGAGAAGATCTTGACAAGGGTTCTGCCTATCTCCTGGGAAAGCAAGATCACTGCTATCCAGGAATCCAAAAATATGGCAACCCTTAGACTGGATGAGTTGATTGGAAATCTCACTGCATATGAACTCAGAAGGAAAACCATGAAGATGGATGCCCCAACGAAGGAGATAATTCTAGCACTGAGGATCACTGAGGGAGTTGATCTGGAAGAGGATGAGATGCCATGATAACCAAAGAATTCAGTTCTCATGAGGAAGAAGGGCATCTCCAGAGGAGGAAACTTAAATAAGGCCAAGGCACCAGAAAGGTCAGCCAATGAGGGATGTTATAAATGTGGTAAGACTGGTCATCTCATTAAAAACTGCCCTCAGTGGGAAGTAGAGTGGAAAAAGGGAAGATATGAGAGAAGGAACAGCAGGAAGGAACAGGTTCAACCCAAGACAATCAGAAAATGGTGAGACAGAAGATCAGGCTCTCATGGCAATTGGAGAATTTGATGAGGAGACTTATGAAGAACCAGAGGTAAGTGTCTCAAAACTTAAAATTAAAATAAAGTTTTTATCTAAGGAGAAACTCTCTGAGTTGCTACTTGACTTCGTAGATGATTTTGAGGAAACAATCAAAGAGAAGGATCAACTATCTAAAGAGTGTGCAATGATAAAAGAAAAATGCATGGACCTGGAGATAAGGGTCAGTGAATCTGAAAAGAAAAACACTGTCTTGATGAACCAGGTTCTTCCACTCGAAACTGAGATTCTAGAGCTAAAATCTGAAAACTTAAAGTTAAGACTAGGATCCAGTAAAAAGGTAGTTAATCACTCTCATGTCATGTTACAAGAAAAGATAGGAAAATTAAAAGATAAGATGTATGCCAAGGACGAGCAAATAAGAACTCTTAATGAACAACTTGGCAAAGTCAAACATGAATTAGATCGAACCTGTAAATGGAATAAATCCTCTGACGCCCTGATATGGCTTCAAGAGAATCACAGTAGCAACAGAAGAGGGATTGGTTTTGGGAGTCAATTGCCTAAGTGGGATCCCAAAAGCAAGTATCTCACTCTCCCTGAAAATAAAATCTGCACCCATTGTGGGAAGACTCACTATAAATATGAGTGTGCTGTAAAAGAGAAGGCCAGTCAGAAAAATGAGAGATTCAGTAAAAAGAAAAACTGGCTACCAAAATGGACCAGAAAAAATCTGATTCATCCATTCTCTCATAGAAAAGGAACCAAACTCGCTTGGGTTCTTAAAACTAACCCCTGATCTCCTTTTGTAGGTTCAAGTGAAAGGAGGCAGCCAAATTTGGTACTTGGATAGTGGTTGCTCAAAGCATATGACTGGGAACATGGAACAGTTCCTTTCACTTGAAAGTCTTAAGGGAGGAAATGTCTCCTTTGGAAACGGAAAAAAAGGTGAAATTATTGGGGTTGGTAAGGTAGGTAAGGATGATACATGATCTATTGAACATGTGTATCTAATAGATGGCTTGAAATATAGTCTGATCAGTGTATCCCAAATATGTGATAGAGTTAACCTGGTTGCTTTTACTTCCACAAGATGTTTTGTGATTAACCTGCTTACTGACAAGATTGTTTTGCAGGGAAAAAGAATGAATAACATCTATGTCATAGATTTGTCCACACTGTCTCAAAATGAACTCACTTGTCTAAGTGTGTTGGGCAGTGATCCCCTCTTGTGGCACAAACGACTTGGTCATGCAAGTCTAACTCAGCTTAACAAACTAGTCTCTAAGGACTTAGTGGTAGGACTTCCTAACATTAAGTTCAAGGAAGACAAAGTTTGTGAGGCATGTGCCAAGGGGAAGCAGGTAAGGTACTCTTTCAAAAGTAAGAAAATGGTCAGTACCACCAGGACGTTGGAACTGGTTCATATGGATCTATGCGGTCCTATGAGAACTTTAAGTAGAGGTGGTAAGAGATATGTGATGGTGCTAGTTGATGATTTTTCAAGGTTCACTTGGACCTTATTCCTGTCATCTAAGGATGAAGCATTTGATATGTTCACCTCATTTGTTAAGAAAATTCAAAATCAATTGGGACATCAACTGGCATCAATAAGATCTGACCATGGTACTGAATTTGAGAATATTAAGTTTGCTGGGTTCTGTGATGAACATGGTGTTAATCATAATTTTTCTGGTCCTAGCAAAATGGGGTTGTTGAAAGGAAAAACAGAACTCTTGAGGACATGGCAAGAACCATGCTTCTATCAAGCAAACTACCTCACAGCTTCTGGGCAGAAGCAATTAACACTGCATGCTACATTATTAATAGATGCATGACCAGACCTCTGGTAGAGAAAACTCCCTATGAATTACTCAAAGGGAGAAAGCCCAACATATCCCATCTTAAGGCTTTCGGATGAAAGTGTTATGTGTATAATAATGGCAAAGATTCTCTAGGAAAATTTGATCCCAGAAGTGATGAGTGAGTGTTCTTGGGATATTCAACACATAGCAAAGCTTATAAAATATACAATAAAAGAACTATGTGTGTAGAAGAAAGTGTACATGTTGTCTTTGATGAAACTAACTCTATATCTGAGAGACAGGAACCAAAAGATGAGGAGCTTGGACTGGTGAGGAGCAATGACCATATTGAAGCACCTATGACAGATGGAACAGGTGATGGACCAGGTTCAAAAACCCCACGCAACTTGACAAGGGGAATTCTGCATGGAAATACTTGACCTGATCCTGTTCCACAATTACAAGACAATATGGAACAATACAGAAGTGAACAACGGGTACTCAAACCACACAGATATCAGAGTTCTCACCCTCTTGAGAACATCATAACATACTTGAAATCTGGAATCAAAACTAGATCCTCCTTGAAAAATTTGTGTGCGTTTGATGCATTTCTATCCTTGATTGAACCAAAGAACATTACTGAAGCCCTGCAAGATGCTGATTGGGCAACAACCATGCAAGAAGATCTGAATCAATTTGAAAGGATTCAAGTATGGCACTTGGTACCCAGGCCACTAGACAGATCAGTAATTGGCACCAAGTGGGTCTCCAGGAACAAGCTCGATAAGGATGGAACTGTTACAAGAAATAAGGCTAGACTGGTTGTTCAAGGATACAACCAAGAAGAGGGAATTGACTATGATGAGACCTTTGCACCTGTGGCAATATTGGAGGCAATCAGACTTCTTATAGCATATGCTGCACACATGGAATTCACTCTTCATCAGATGGATGTAAAGAGTGCCTTTCTTAATGGCTATTTGAAGGAAGATGTATTTGTAAAACAACCTCCTGGTTTTGAAAGCAAAGAGTCACCTGATCATGTATATAAACTTGACAAGTCTCTCTATGGTCTCAAGCAAGCGCCTAGAGCTTGGTATGAGATATTGTCAAAATTCCTGCTGGAACATGGGTACAACGAGGCAAGATAGATAGTACTTTGTTCCTAAAGGAAAAGGGAAAAGATCTTCTGATAGTGCTAATATATGTTGATGATATCATATTTGGGGCAACTACTGAAAAGCTTAGCAAGGAATTTGCTACATTAATGGGGAGTGAGTTTGAAATGAGTCTGATGGGTGAGAAAACCTTCTTCTTAGGCTTGAAAATCAAACAAACTCCACATGGCACAATGATACATCAACAGAAGTATGTGAAAGAACTCCTTAAGAAATTCAAAAGGGAGGATTCAAAGGAGATAGATACCCCAATAGCCACAGCTACAAAATTGGATGTGGATGAACCTGGTTCATCCGTTGATCAGAAGACATACAGAGGGATGATTGGGTCTCTACTCTATCTTACTGCAAGTAGACCTGATATTGTGTTCAGTGTGGGACCATGTGCTAGGTTTCAAGCCAATTCAAAGGAGTCCCACCTCACTGCAGTAAAATTTTTTTTAAGATATCTGAAGGGCACCACTGAACTGTGCCTTTAGTATCCTAAAGGTAGTAATTTTGACCTTGTAGGATATGCTGATGCAGACTATGCAGGTTTCCTGGTTGACAGGAAAAGTACTTCAGGCATGGCTCACTTTTTGGGCTCCTGCCTTATCTCTTGGGCCACCAAGAAACAAAATTCAGTAGCCTTGTCAACTGCTGAGGCTGAATATGTGGCTGCAGCCTCTTGCTGTACCCAGTTGCTATGGATCAAGCAACAACTCCTGGACTTTGGTATACATGTGGGATGCATTCATATTTACTGTGATTACACTAGTGCAATTAGTATCAGTAAGAACCCGGTTCATCACAAGAGAACTAAGCACATATATGTTAGGCACCATTTCCTGAGGGATAACTATGAAAAGGGAATGATCTCAATCGAATTATGTGCTACTGACTGTCAAATTGCTGATATATTTACCAAAGCATTGAGTAGGGAGCATTATGAGAGAAACATGCTTAAATAAGGAATGATTAGGATCACCTAATTGAAAAACAGAATTGAAAAAAAAATTATTTTTTTGGCTAGAAATTTTTAATTAGGTACTTAATCAGATTAATCAGTGGTCAGTACTATGTCTTTATTGACATACTCTCTTGCCATGTATTAATATGATTCCCTAGTCACTAATGTTTCTCTATCTTTGTGAATTGAGGCAAAATAAAGATTTTTAACAGGATGAACCTGGTTCATCCATGTTGGCTTACGTGACTGACAAGGTATGTTCTCATCTTCATACATGTATTAATTCAAGTACAGTCATACATGAGCAGGACTCTATCCATTTATGGTTCAAATTCAATTCTCGTACTTACCCAAATAATGAACCAGTTTAAAGAAGTCCTGTCTCAATTAATTAGCCTAGTGTTAAAGGGAGAGTAACTATCTAATCAATGTCCAATCGTTGACAGTTCTTAATCGATTAGGATCCTACTTGGGTTAATACACTTCCGTTGTAATCTCCCCAACCACAATTTATAAATAGGCCATCATTACCCAGTTTTCAACAGTCGAACCTTGTTCAACTTACTCAACTCAAAAACCCTACTGCCTGTTATTTTCCTCTTTCTCTAACAAAATCAAAATCATGTCGTCTCCTCCACCAGTTTTTTCTGACTCATCACCAAACAGAGATTATGATGGAGGAAACAATGAATCCAACTCAAACTCTCCCTCAGTCTATAGTTCCGATTCTCTTGAAAGTCATCAACCCCAGAACACTATACAATCCCTGAATCCACACCAAACCCTACCCCAGCCCCCAAAACCCGTCGTGTTAAGGTTCTTGCACGTAAATCTGTGGCTTCTGGTTCAAGAGCAAAATTCTTGGAAGAATTGTTACGTGCTGAGGAAGGTTCCAAACCAGAATCATCCAATGATTCATCCAAATCAACCAATGAAGACGAAGCACCTGGTTCATCCAGTGCTGAGAAAGGTAATACTGAAGTTACCTCTGCTTTAAATTTTGCTGAAAATCGATTTGTGTTGGTGGGGTCTGTGGTGGGTGTGGAAGTGCCAAGAAGGCAAAGAAAATTTGGGAAAGAGAAAAATCTTGAGAACGAGGGTGAAGTAGATGTGAGGGGATACGGGGAGGATGGTACCACACTTGCAATTTGTGGCCCCATGCTTGAAAATCTTGAAGAAGATGTCATGATTTTAGGGGGAACTACTGAAGCTGAGGAAGCTGCTGCTGGATTGGAGAAGTTAATGAAGGAAATAGATGAACATGTTTCTTCAGGGGAAGAAACTTTGGCTGAAAGACTGAAGAAGCTAGGGGACTCATACAACCCAAATAAGAGAAGGACTCCAAAGTCCAAAAAGTCTAAAGCCTCAGTTCCTTCAAAGAAAAGAAAGACTACTGAATCTGTGGATATACCTGTTCCTAGGGTACGTGCTACGAGAAATACTATACGAGAAGAGGAGGAGAAATTGGAAAAAGCTCTGCAAGAGAGCAAAATAAAGAAGGCAAAAAAGGGGAAAGCTAAGGTAGGTGAACCTGTTATTGTTGAAGATGAAGGGTTGTTGGACCTGGTCCAACAAGAAGAGGAGGTTGCTCCAGTAGTTATCAAGACACCCAAGCCCAAAAAGGCTAAGACTTCTTCAAAGAAGTCAGCTACTGTGTCCATCACCACTGGAAGTACTGCTTCAAGGACAAGGTCTAAGATAAAGAAGGTGAAGAAAGTACAGATTGTTGAGAGGGATGATGATCCATAATGGAGTGGAGAGGAAGAGAAGGTTGGAGAAGTGTCTACAGACAGAATTGCCATGTTTGGCAAGAGAAAAATCTTGAAGGGAAAATTCTTGAAGGATTTGGAGGAGCCTGGAATGAGATATTTACTGGATTTTCTGGCAGTGCAGGGCTGGAAGGACATGGTCCTTTGCATGGAAGGCAGGCTGGTCAGAAATGAAGTTGTGGAGTTCATGGGGAATTCCACAGTCATTGGAGGCAGGGTCACCTCATTGGTCATGGGAGTTGAAGTCTCCTTTGATACTCAAGAACTGGGAGTCATTCTAGACATTCCAGCTGAGGGTTATGAAGACTACACGAGGTAGAGATGGCCTTGTTTAGATGGAATGACCTCAGCTCTCAATATCACCAGATTCTTCTGCGACAATGAGAAGGAGCTTGAACCTAGGGCTGTGTACAAGAGTGAGATGAAGCCTGAGCACAAGCTGCTCTTTGAATTTGTGATCAAATTCCTGCTGCCTAGACAAGAACGAATACACACTGCTAATTACATGGATTTAACCCTCATGGAGTGTCTGTACAGAGGCAAGCAGATCAATTGGTCAACTTTTATCATCCAGCTCTTGGACAGAGTGGTGAATGGAACCAAAGCCCATGCGATCCCTCATGGCTTTATCCTGACTGCAGTTCTTGCTTATTTTGGAGTTCCTACAAAGAAGGCTGAGATGGCTACTTCTAAGGATTTCTTTTGGAAGGACACTCTGCTGTCTTGTGATTATATTGCCAATGCCCCGGCAGATGAACCTGGTTCATCTCGGAAGCAACCAGTCAACAGCAAGGTCCTTACTCTAGTGCAGGAAAGTGAGTTAAAGGATATGGAGATCCTTCGATTGAAGTCTCGCTTAATTGAGGTGGAAGCTGAGTGTGATGCTCCCAAAGCTGAGTTAGCACTGTGTGATATTTATAACCTAATGAACTTGGTTCTCAATGATTATTACTTAAAAATATACAAAGTGTTTGAAGTGTATACAGAATAAAAGCACAGAGTTTGTCATCATTAAAAAGGGGGAATTTGTTGGCCCATGTCACTGAATGGGTTTTGAAGATTGACAAATATTGGCAAGTTAAACCAGGTCCATCAGAGCATACATACCTGAACGAAGCAGTTGGCACAAGAATCGTACAAACATAGGAGATATCAGTGATTGCTGAGTATCAAAGAACTAACAGGATGTCTCCTAATATGAAAAGATTGCAAATTGATGAAGAGAATAGAATTTGAATTCGGCAAGGACAGGAACGAAGGAAGGAAGTTGAGTTTGATAAGAACTTGTTCTCCCAGGTAGAATCGGACCAGAACTCAACAACTGACTTTATAAATACTCAAAGTGTTACTGCTGAAAGACACAACAACAAAAAGACGCACAAAGACTAAATTGAATCAAGTTTTGTAAGAAAAATTCCTAGGTTATTTGCAAACAGAAGTATTGTGCAGAGGCTACAGTTCAACTAGAAGAAACAGTTCCATCGTTTATCATTGAATCTAGTTGGTTGTAGTAGGAGTTTTAACGTTGTACCTTTTCAGCTTTCTTAGAAGCAAATTGTAATAGGTACACACTGTTCAAGTTAGAGTTAGCTTGAAGTCTGTAGAAATTAGCTAGAGGCTACTTGATACAAAGGGTTAGAGTAAATCCTTAGGATTACAAAAGAGTTTATTTTGTAAGTCCGTTTGGCTCAGAGTGTTTAGTGAAGTGTTTGAGCAAATCCTACTGAGGAGTAGGTTGTAACTTTTTCACCTTTTGAGCCAGGTGTTTTCCACGTAAAATATCTGTATCTTTACTTTACTGCTTTATTATTCCGCAAATAGTAGTAAGTCGTACACCAAGAAGAACCAGGTTCTTCTTATTTGACAGCACTCGAAAATTGGGTACTGCACAATTAACTTATAATATTGTGTAGTATTGAAGTCTAAAACAACACATGTAGTCATGTATTTGCACATTATGAAAGCAGTAAATACATCAGTGATGATTTAAAAGAGGTTACGAAGGAAGGAAACAGAAAAACATGTCAGTTACTTTTGAAGAAAATAAATGCTTAAAGAAATATACAAGTAATTGCACATAAGGGAAATGGGAAGAGGTAAAAATTCACAAAGCAATTTGAAAATGGTAAAAGCCTGAAAGTCCCCAGCAGAGTCTCCATGCTATCGCGCCCTCTCTTTCCTTGCAGAGATCGGGTTTATGACATTCGGTTGAGACAACTCTTTCCTTCTGGGAAAGGGGTTTGTGTTTTTGAGAGTCGCCACCAGATAGATGATGAGGTAAGTGCATAGTAAAGGAGAAGTAGTGTGCAGAGAAGGAGAACAACAATTATAGAACAAGATAGACCAATAGAGCAGTAATGCAAATAGAACAGTGGCACAATAGAGCAAGTAGAGTAATAAAGTTACTCAATCTTGGCTTTTAGCCGACTGAGTAGCAAGTAAACAACAAGAGAGAAAGAAAAGTTCATAATAGAGTATGTTTGTGTGTGAGAGGGAGAGCTTGAACTGTGTCTGTTCGTGTGTTGTGCTAATGAGAGAGTAGAGTATATATAGTTTTGAAAATAGGCAGAAAATAAGGTAACAAATAATAGTTCAGCACAATTATAGAAGTAAACATCAATTAGGATCAAATTAATGTTAAGACTCCCTTTAATTAAGGAGTCATGTACAAACAGTAATATACAATGATTAAATAAGGAAAGAGAATCGTGCAAGAGCTGATTTTAACATATAAGAAGCAACATAAGTATAGAGCATGTAAGCAAGGCCAAATTCAGAATGTTCTAATTAAGGAAAGGTTTGAGAATCAATTTAACAACCCAGAATAAGGCAGGAAATAATTTAATTCTGGAAACCAGTAGGAGAACCCTCGAGTGAGGTTTGAATTATAGGAAATCATCATTAATCATAAAAAGTATCACACATTTAAGGAAATACTCAAAATCAGTGGAGAACAAAATCAGTGAAATGTCAATCATAGAGATTCAGGAATTCACAAATAGAAAGTATTACTGATTTAGGAGAAATTAGCACAAATTATGAGAACAAACGGAATAAAACTCATAATCAGCAAAAAATCAGAAACCCTAAGAAGTCGGGTGGGGTAAAATCATAAAAATTGGGGATTCATATAGAGAATAGTTCAAATCAACAGAATAATCATGATATAGGCAAGAATGATCAAAATCAGAAATCCTAACACGCAAACATAGGGTAAAAATCACAGAATCACAGGATGTTCATGAGAAACAAACACATGTACAGGTTAATTGAACATATACTCAAAGACAGACTCCGAATCATAGATTAAACCAAGAGACTTAGGGCTTTAATCATAATAACTTAGATAAAAAGAGAGAAACTCAAATAAAGCTTAAACATAACGAAAAATCATAAGGTAATACTTAAAATCTGAAGGAAAATCATTTTTGAAAAGAGATTCGAAAACCCTAGTCTGGGAGATGAAGAGTCACTTTATGAAAATCGAAAAAACCTTTGAAAACCCCAAGCTCATAATAAGCCACTATCAGTCACATATCTAAGAGAGTCAGATACTGACAGTTAGGGTTTCATAAAGACAACCCAAAGAGAAAGAGAAACGGCTTAAGAACCACTTGTTCTAGTCGGAGATAAGGGAATCTTACTCGGACGGTCGTGGACGGCCGGAGAATGGCATGAGAGGTCATGGGATATGAGTGGCCACCTCTGGTTCACTTGAGGGCTTCAAGAGCGGTGACACACGTTTAAGGAGGGAGCCATGAGGCTGGGGTGGTGAAACCACCATAATTTCCGTCAAGGCGACGACCGGAGAAGGGGGGTAGGTTTAGCAGAGGGAGTCGAGGAGACAAGAGAGTTGAGAGAGAGGAGAGAGTTTGAGGCGGCGGAGTGATATGATATAATGAGAGGGGGAAATGAGGGTTTGGGGTAGGTCGTTTAGGATTAATTAAGGAAAAGGGTAATCTGAGTCGTTTATCAAAATGATCAACAACGAGGACCTGGGATGGGTTAGGTAGAGGTTTGGGCTTGGGTCATTTTAATTGGGGTTTGGGCTGGTTTTAATAGGTTAGAATTGAAATGAAAAATGGCTATTTGTTAAATATCCCATAAAAATAGATAAATAATTTATAAAAATAGCTGATAATTATAAAAATGAAATTGATGTTTAATAAAATTAAATTAACAATGATTAATAAGTATTAAAAAATTAAAATGACTAATTATTGGATAAAAATAGTATAAAACATATGATTAGGCTATAATTACAAAGTTATTGCAATTATAGCTAAAGAGTGCCAATTTGGCTAATTCTGAAATAATTTGGTCTTAATAGGAACAGAAATAATACAGTAAATCAAGAAATGCTTTTGAAATCATTTGTAATGCAATTTTTTAATTAATTATTATAAATAAAATACTGGATAAATTAATAAAAATATGAGAAAATTATAGAAAAATACCAATTGCTATGAAAGCATGTTTTTGAAGGTATATATGCAATTTTAAAATACTTTGAGGAAAAATTGGGTATCAACAGGTATCTTCAACATTAATCACAACACTTGTGTCATCAACAATTACTTCGGTCACAAGATCCACAAACGAACACACTTCGTTGCTATTAGACTGCCTCATTGACTTGCACACGTGGAACATAAATTTTTCATCGCCCACTCGGAAGATGAGCTCCCCAGTTTCTACATCAACTAAGGCCTTCCCTGTAGCTAGGAAAGGTCTCCCAAATATGATTGGCACCTCATAGTCAACCTCACAGTTGAGTATGACAAAATCTACGGCTTGAATGAACTTGTTGACCCGGACTAGCACATCATCAGTTATCGCCAACGGCCTCTTCATTGTCCTATCCTTAATTTGCAACCTCATGGAAGTGGGTCTTGGTTACCCAATCCCTAATGTCTTGAGCACAGAATATGGCATCAAATTAATGCTTTCCCCCAAGTCACACAAAGCTTTGGCGAAATCGGCACTACCAATAGTGCAAGGAATTGTAAAGGCAGCGGGGTATTCTAGCTTTGGAGCCATGGAATGCACAATGGCACTCACTTGATGTGTCATTTTGATCGTCTCACAGTTCATTGAACTCTTCTTTGTTATCAAGTCTTTCATGAACTTGGCATATCCCGACATTCTAAGGCTTCAACCAAGGGCACATTTATGAACAAACTTTTCATCATGTCAACGAATTTCTTGAATTGATTCTCATTGTTTTTCTTTGCAAGCCTTTGAGGATATGGTGGAGGAGGCCTTGGCACTACCGAATCCATTATGTCTATCACATGCTCCCTAGACGGGTTCACATTATTTTGTGTCTCCTCCACGTTCTCATCAATGTCTATCCTCACCTCAGCATTTGCTTGAACATCATTACTTGGCTCATCATCATCTTGCATCACCACATCATCGTTCACCATCTTTCTTAAGTTTGAGGTACTAGCAACTCTACCTTTCCCACTTCTGGTAGTCACCGCCATAGCTTGCCCCATATTGTTCCCTCCCTTCGGGTTTACTACCGTATCACTTGGTAGTGCCCCCTTACGACGAGTATTCAAAGCTTGAGAAATTTGGCCAAGTTGGACTTCCAAGTTGCGGATAGAAGTGTTGTGAGAGGCTAATTGGGCATTAGAGTCGGCATTTTTCTCCATCATTTGCTTGAACATGTTTTCAATCTGCCCCATCTCATTTTTTGAAGAACTAGGACCTTGTGACGGATATGTAGGCGGGTTGTGAGGTTGTTGATACATTGGGGGTCTTTCAAAGCTCGACCCTCAATTTCCTTGATTATTTTTGTTCCAACCCCCTTGATTGTTATTGCCTCCCCAATTACTATTATTGTTGCCACCCCAACTTCTATTATTGTTGCCACCCCAATTGCCTTGATTTTCTTGATTACCCCAATATTGATTGTTGTTGTTCCCCCGATTACCTTGGTTGTTGTTGTTGCCACTATTCCAATTTCCTTGTTAACCTTGATTTCCCCAATTTCCTTGGTTTCCCTGTGATCTTCACTGTTGTTTATTCGGGGCATCGCCCCGTTGACCTTGATTATTGTTGACATATTGAACCTCTTCACTTTGATAATCATATGAATCATCTTGATTGTACCCACTACTACTTTGCTCAAATTGATCCGGATTGTTTTGCACTTGTTGACCTCGTTGCCTTCTCTTGTTTACCAACATGTTCACTCCTTCCATAGCATTCAATTGTTTCAGCCCTTGGACTTGTTGTAACTGGGCTTTAGCCAATTGGTCCATTATGGTTGTTAGCTCCGCTATAGCTTGTCTGTGATCATGTATTCCTTGTGTAAGTGAATGAAATTAGGGTCACCTTGTGGCACATTGGCTCTACTTTGCCACGCCAAAGAGGTATCCGCCATCTCATCAAGTATTTCACATGCTTCGTCATATGGCGTGTTCATGAACTTCCCCCTGGCGATATGATTCATCACACATTGGTTAGTTGTGTTGATACCCCTATAAAATGTTTTCTGGATCATTTCTTCACTCATATCATTGTTGGGGCATTCTTTTACAGTACCATTCCTAGATCTCATGTAACAGTTCATTTGGCTCATGTTTAAAAGCCAAGATCTCATCTCTCAATGTTTCCATATGTCCTGGAGAGAAATCTTTGCTATGAACTTCTTGGCTAACTCATCCCAAGTGTGTACGGAATGGTTGGGTAGCCTCTCAAGCCAATCCAAAGTCTTCCCTCTAAGTGAAAATGGGAAAAGCCTCAATCTCAAAGCTTCCTCAGATACATTCGTCTGCTTGCTCCCCCAGCATGTGTCTACAAAACATTTGAGATGCTTATATGCATTCTGATGGGGAGCTCTGGTGAAGAAACTCTTTTGTTCTAATAGGGTAAGCATGACATTGGTTATCTGGAAATTGCCTGCCCGAATCCGGGGCGGGACAATTGCACTTGCGTAACCTTCATTGGGTAACACCCGGTGTGTTTCCCTTGGAGAAGGTGGGAGTGGGTTTGGGATATTATCATGAGGCGGTCGGCCTCGCCTGTTTACTTGAGGTTAGGGTTGAATCTCATCCACTTTATCATCATCTACCTCCTCCCATAATGGCAAATTTTCGAGGGGCTCGTTGTTAAGAGCCATTTGGTAGCTAAAAGCGATTCACAAACAAAATTAGAAAAACAGAAGGAAATAAAAACAAACACACAATTAGTTAGACAAATAGCTAAGATTGTTTAAATCCCCGGCAATAGCGCCAAAAACTAGATCGGTGCCAACCCTGCACTACTATTGAGCAGCAAGGATGGTTGACTATGTTTCAGAATTTTGTATTTCTTTCAACTCAATTGATAATACCGTTAATTCCCCGGCAACGGCGCCAAAATTTGATCACGCTCAACTATGTCTTATA
>ML350991.1:0-89318 GCA_005239505.1 Nicotiana paniculata
TCCATGAGGAGCGGACGGACTAGTAAAGTTGGTAAACGAAGCAGGGCGTAGGATGGGGTATTGGAGTCGCAGGGATCGTGCATTTTCGCATCGCTGGAAGGTGTCTGCGGGTGATTTCCACAGGTGGGTTATCTTCTATGAATAGGTTAGCGATGACAGGGTTAGCAGGTCTCAGTGAGGGGTTCTAGTGTCTATTCGGTGGGAGGCGGAATGTGTGAGTGACGCTAGAGAGTTCGAGTATTTAGGGAGTGCTGGCAAGAGAATTTGGAGGAATTGGACTGATTAGTGGAGCAAGATCGTGTTATCAAAGGAGAAAGGATCTCAGTAGGGTCTAGAGTGGTGCAAGGAGTAGCTTCGGGCTAAGTGGGGGAGTCCCACCATATGCAGTTGGGTTGTAGGGTTGTCTTCGCATAGGGTCACAGATTATCGGTGTGTTGGCAAGTTATTTCAGCTAAGGGAAAGGAGTAAAATGGTGATTATGCGTGGGATTTGAGGAATGTGTGAAAGATTCGGCCCTGTCGGATCAGGGCTAGGCTTTGGAAGATTCAGAAGTTATGCTTAAGGCATGGGCGAGTTGTAAGGATAGTGACTCGGTCGCGTGGTTCCTTGAAAGGGGTGTTCACGTGCTAGAAGAGCCTTGGATTTGATTGCATTCGGGGCCAGTCAGAGTGGGTGACTCTCAATAGCAGTCCTAGTGAGTTCAAAAGTCAAGAGTGCGGCGTTTAAGGGTTTCAGGAAACAGTATGATCGAGAATCGAGCTTTTGCAGAGTAATTTCTGAGAAAAGGGGAGATGGTTGGAATGTTCTATGATATGTTTCAGCATGCAGAATAGTATTGGAGGAGTGAGAGGAATAGACTCCAGATTGTAGAAAGATTATCAGAAGGGTATGAGACGGGTTGCGGGATTTAGGCAGCATAGTCTCGTGAATCAAGGCCACTCGGGATGAGTGAGGGTTGAGTTTCCTATGAGTGGAAGGAAGTTGCTATTATTCCTGAAGCAATTGAATATGATTAAAAGCAAATAGATTGATTAGCCATGGTTGAAATGACACATTTTTGGCAGTGATCAGTTCCTTCGGTGTGATTAAGTTATGTATGTGGTTTGTGCCAGTGTGTGCGGGGCTTGTCGGCCGTTGTAACGGATTTCATGTGAGAGAATTTGAGTGCTATGGCCTGTCAGGTGTAGACGGGTCTCGGAAGGGTTATGGTGGTATAGACTACTACTTAAGGATTTGCATGTTGGGTGATTGTGGGAATTCACTCGTGTGTTAAGATAGCACTCTTGAATGGAGTTAAGTAAAAGGTTTCTATATGATAAAGTGTTCACCCTATTGGTGGTTAAGAAGTTATGAAGAAATTCTTACGCTACCTCATATTGGCAGGTTAGGTGCGGTAAACAGTATATAACTGGGATTAAGAATCGAGATTGTGGTTCGGTGATAATAAGGATGTCATGAGCTCAGAAGAGCAAGGAAAAGTGATTTGAAAGTTCAGTGTAAGTTGGTGTTATCTTCATGATCACCTGAGATTGAGATTCGGCGGAAGAGGCTTTGTACCCTGGTCATGGGTTCTTGATGCGCTTTGCGGCCTTAGTGTGGTCAGTGTTATGGATGGGCAGACTTGTTGCCTTGTGTGGAAGGTCGTGGAAGCGTGATCGCGAAAAGATTGTATAAAGTGTGACATGTAGTCACTAGATGGATTGAAGATTTAGACTGAGTATAAAGAAGTGCAATGTTGTGTATTTGAGACGTTATGCCTGAGAGGCGTTCAGTTCATTTGGTTGTGGATTGTGGAGTGTTGTCCTGGATTGATGGTTGTTCTTGCATATTATGAGAGAAAGTGGGTTAATGTGGACCCAGGTAGAGCTATTAGCATAGTTTGGTGCGAGCAAGGTGGCTCAATGTTTGTGGATGGATTTAAATATGATTATGGTCTCCGTATGAGCCATGCATGTTTATTTCAGTAGAGCGCTTTTCATGGGAAGATATTAGAACAGTGGATGTTGTTCCGTCTTCGTCAAATTCATGTGTTATTATGATTGTGCCGTGTGATTTGTGAAACGGATTGATAGTTTCCTATGTGTTGAGGTCCCGCGTAGTGGGGATGTTACGTGAGCAGGATAGCTCTTGAGATCCAGAGTGTATATATATATATATCGCACCTCATTTGTGCTTGAGTTTTGTAGCATGCGGATTTATCAGTCTCCCCAGGATGGCATTATGCACTTAGCGTGATTGTGATTGATATTCAGTAATTTGTAATAGTGAGCAAATCAGCTCCGTATATATATATCTTCTTACGTAAATTTTATGTGTGGATCGGGTGGCACGTCGCCACGGGTATGTTATTCGGATGGGGTTGCACGCCGCAACAGTGTGATGATTAGAAGGGTTAATATGTATTTATTTTCTTATATTTTACTTCCTATTTTTTGAGAAAAGTTCATATTAGTGGCTTGAGTTGTATAGTCCCTTCCTGAGTCGTTTCTTATTATCATGTTCGAGTTATGGCCTATTGGCGAAATATGGTATCATGTGAGGCTGTTGGTCATGTTTGGGGTGATTTGTTTTTTGGGCAGTTCATACTGGGTGAGACGAGATTTTCAGATCAGGGATCAGTGCGATACGGTTATGTGAAGTGTATATTAAAGAACAAATACCATTATTTAGGTTCATAATGAAGTGGTGATTCTAGTCAAGATGAGGTATTCAAGGATTTGTTAACTCTGCACTTAGGTATGAATTTCTGCACATTTCCTCCATTGTGGTGGTATCGTCAGCATTATGGCAGGATATCTGTATATTTGTTATGAGGTGCATCAGGAGCACCAGATTCGTGAAATTTTGGCTGTTAAGGTTCAGGGAGTGTCATTGTGGTCAGATGATGTGTTATGCGGTGCATGGTGCTAATTCAGCAAAGGTATGCAGTCATGTTCTGGTATGTTGTGTGGTAGTCGATACAATGTTTATATATTGGAACTAGGCCTGGCAGAGAAAATTTCAAGTGGTGGAACTAGGTTCTGAGCTTATTATATGGATGAAAGAAGAAATCTTTAGATTTGATCAAGCTAATGTGCTCAATTGGGTTGTGGTAGCACGGGCAGGTGCACGAGGTGTTAAACAGTGATTTCAGATAACTCTAGAGCAGTTCTTGGCACGTTCAAGGACGAAGTCGGTTTAAGTGGGGGAGAATGTAACAACCAGACCAGTGGTTTTGAGCTCTAGCACGTCGTTCAGCGGTTTAAGGCCGTGAGCAGCTTCGTTTCAGGTATTATGACCGAGGGCATGGTCGGAATTGAATTTCAGGAAGTTTAGAATTTATTTGGAAAGAAAATTCTCATTTCAGAAGCCTTAAGTTGGAAGAATCAACTAAGATTGGAATTTTGAGTAAATGACCTCCGAATCAAGATTTGAAGGTTCATGCAGGTTCGTATGATGATTTCGGACTTGGGTGAATGTCCGGATCGGGTTTTGGATAACCCGGGAGCGTTTCAGCATTTATTATGGAAGTTAGCATTTTAGAAGAATTTCATAAATTTGGGTTTGAAGTGCATTTCAGTGTTGTTGATGTCCGTTTGGGATCCCGAGTGTGGGAATAGCTTGGTATGGTGATTCTGGAGTTGGGAGCGCGATCGGAAGTGAATTTGGATGTCCGTAGGTCATTTTGAAGTCATTTGGCTAAAGATAGAAATTTGAAAGTTTTTGAGAAATTCGACCGGAAGTGGAAGTTTTGATATTGAGGTCGGAATGCGATTTTGGAAGTTGGAGCAAGTCCATAATGTTGAATATGACTTGTGCGCAATATTTGGGGTCAATCGGGCGTGATTTAATAGCTTTCGGCATCAGATGTACAAGTTGGAAAATTCTAAGTTCATAAAGTTGGGATTTGAGTGAGATTCGTGGTTTCGATGTTGTTTAATGGGATTTGAGGCCTCGATCAAGTCCGCATTATGTTTTGGAACAAGTTGGTATGATTGGACGGGGTCCCGGGGGCCTCGGGTGGATTCCGGGTGGTTAACCGATCAATTTGAGAGTTTGAAGAAGGCTGGAATTGCTGTCATGTGGTGTGATCTGCACCTGCGAGGATTTGGCCGCAGGTGCGGCTTTGGCGCCACAGGTGCGAGAGTGGGCAGGCTTGGCTGGGATCGCTGGTGCAATGGAATTTCCGCACCTGCGAAGGCACAAATGCAGGAAATGGGTCGCAGGTGCGGATCCGGCGGGAGGAGAAGGAAGACGCAAGTGCGGGCTCTTGGACGCACCTGCGGAGGCGCAAGTGCGATAAGGGGACCGCAGGTGCGGATATCGGCCTGGGAAGAATGCTTTAAAACAAGGATTTTGGTTCATTTGTCTTCATTTCTTCTTGGTCTTAGGCGATTTTAGGAGGCTTCAAAGAGAGGATTCCTTCATGAAATGTCAAGGTAAGTAACTCCTTCATGCCTCTACGTTAAATACAAGATTATATGCATGGATTATGCATGGAAATTGGTAGGAATTTGGGAAATATTGAAGAAACCTAGAAAATGGAAAATTTGTATTATTCACCACGAATTGAGCATGAATATTTGAGTAAATTGTATATTTGAGTTAGTAAGGCTATGGGTAGAATATATCTTCGAGAAATTTCGGATTCCGGGCACGTGGGTCCGAGGGCATTTTGGTCATTTCAGTAAGCGGGTTTGGGAAATTATATAATTTGGAATTTTTGCAAATATTAGAATATATTTTCATTGGGTTGTCGTTGTTTGGATAGTTTTGGGGCATTGTGCGTCCGTTTGGAGTCATCGGAAGGGCTTGGAGGCCGGTTATGGAATCTCGAAACGAGGTAAGTCTCCTTTCTAACTTTGCGAGGGGGAATTGTCCTCTTAGGTGAATTAATTATGTGTTACTATCTGCGGGGGCTACGTACGCACGAGGTGACGAGAGTCCGTGCGTAGCTATTACTATGCCATGTCCGGGTAGTCTAGGACCCACTAGCATGCCTTATGTGTTGTACCTGTAATCCTTCCTGTAATATTAAACTGATAATATAATTGAAATCGTAATTGAATATCTAAATAAAAATAGAGTTCATTTTCTTAATCATTTAGGAAGAGGATTGATTCCTCTGTGGATAATTGTGTTCCTGATAAGGTTATATTATTGAATATTATTAAACTTGGCAAATGAGTTTCAAAACAAAGATTTAAAAGCTATTTTTCATGTTCCTTTAAGAGAATTATATCACTTTCCTGAGTAACTGCTTTCTTGATAAAAATGCGGATTTATTATGTGAATATGTGTACATATGAGCACCTGAGTCGAAGGTATGATTCGCGAGCAGGCTAGCCTTATTTTATTATGTTGACCGCGTCGCATGATTGATTCGCGAGCGAGGAAAAATAGATGCACCTATGGTTCGAGCCATTCGAACCTTTGGCAGTGCACAGTTTATTATTGTTGGTCCGCGCCGTTCGACCCTCGGCATTGCTTGCACATGATATTTACTGTGTAGTTGTTATGATTTTGCCTGATTACTGACCTGAAATATTAAGTTGTCATTTGAAATGACAGAGATTAAAGTTATTAAAAAGATTTTGGAAGAAGTTGTTTCTTCCAGTCGAATAATTGTTGTTTGATTAAATCACCCATGTTGATTAATTGTTATTAATATGACGAAGATATAAAGTGTTAAACGTGAACGAAGTTGAAATTATTTAATCCTGATTTTAATAAATTGCCCATGATAATCATGCTTAGTGTCATACTTAAATATTCTAAATTGACCTTTAGTAAGTGTCTAATTTGACCTCTCGTCACTACCTCTCTGAGGTTAGGCGGGCGACTTACTGAGTACACGTTGTTTTTGTATCATGCTACACTTGCTGTGCATTTTATTGCACATGTACTTTCATAGAAAATGTGGAGGATTCAGAGACTTAGGCAAGCTGCATCATCCGGAGGCGATCCGCAGCTGAAGGAGTCTCCCTCGTACTGTATTTATTTTTTATTTTAAATTTCCTTGTCCAATTGTATTTCGGGCAGGCTTTGTAATGATTGTATAAATTCTTAGAAATTGCTCATGTACTTGTGACACCAGATTCTGGGGTATGTTGGGGTATATATGCTAAAGTGTAGTATTCAAACTATTGTTTTTAAATTAATAAGATTTTACTTGGTTAATATGTAATAAAGTGAAAGGAAATGCTTCTTCATAAATGTTAAAACAGGAAAATTATTTCAATTAATTAATGATTGGCTTGGCTGACAAACGATGTCCGGCGCCATCACGACCGTATGGATTTTGGGTCGTGACAATGTCTGTTTCTCATTAATATGTTCTGAATTTCCGTGATTTCTACCCTGTTATGCTCATTTGGGTTTTTGATTTTGCTTCTCCCTGCCTATACTATGTTTACTCCAGAAGTTTGTAGTAGTTTCCTTTAATTAGTGCTATTTTGTTTGAATCCCTAATTTCTTGTAATTGAATCCCTAATTTCCTGTAATTGATATCCTTTACTGATTTCCTATGATTTATGCCCTTTACTGATTTCCGACTTCTAAATTATTTTCTTGCCTTAATTATGTGGTTGACTATACTGTTGATTGATTCTTATGTTACTTCCTTAATTAGAACCTTAAGTACCTATCCTTAATCGCTTACTCTATACCGGTATTGTGTTTGAATTATTTCCTTAGCTATATTTCAACCATATATGATCTCCTTCCTTACTTGTTACCTGTCTTTTACCGTTTGAGTTAACTACCTTAATTGAGGGAGTGATTGCACTGATTTTTACTCTAATTGGTTCTGAGTTATTCAATTACTGAACAATTTTGACTCTTACCTTATTTACCTGGCTTTCAAACTACTATATAGATTGCTCTCTTCTACTCTCATTAGGGACACACACACTGACATTAGTTCACATCTCTCATACACTCAAAGGCTCTTCTGCTTTCGTTGTTACTTGCTATTGTTACTAAATCATCCTGCTGCAAGCCATGGCTAATTATTACACTCTCCTGTTCTTCAGTTTGTGTTTACTCTCTTTACTGGTATGTTTTGATTTTAAATTCGAGCTCCCAAACCAATGTGTTTCCTACTGCTTCAGTTTATCATCTTCCTGATCTGTTTCTGTCTGATGTTTTGCTGTTCGACATGTAACTGACCTGTTTACGTTATTGCTTCACCCTGCATGTTAGTTATGTCCTACCCCTGTAGGATCAACATGTTTACTTCCCCTGTAGTCTGTCTCAGTGTGACTCTTCTCTGTTTATGAATGCTTTTCTATTTGTTGTCCAGTTCTAGCATGGACCTATTTTTGCAAAACTGATTTGTTACTCTAAGTTGTTTGATTCTATATTTAACTCTGTTCTCAGCTGTTTGTTCTAGAATTCATACTGTGTTGGTACCATTAACTATCCCCTAATCCCATAAACCCCTACAACACCTCTATGTTTCTTCCTGTTATGTGTTCACTTTACATGCCCTATGTGTTCCCAATTCCCAACTTCCCTGTGTGGAAGTCTGTTGTCGAGCAAATGTTGAATCTGCGTGCTATATGGTTGATCTGCTGTTTGTTTGACTACAATGTTCTTGTTCAAACTATTTTACTATTAAACAACTTATATTTTATAAGACTTTTCATTCAACTGAGTCTTTTCAATACTGTTTTATACCAAAGCATTCTCAAAAAAAAAAAAAAAAAACTATGTTAAGCACTCTCACTCTACTCTTATGTCCTTAAGTTCCGCCCCTCCAGTGTGTGACTGCTATGGAATTCCTGTGAGATCCCTCTGAACTCTGATGCACTAGAGTTGGAAGTTTCACACTGCACTTACTCAATTCTGGTTATGAAATCTGGGTGTGAGCACTGCCCGAGATCCTTGAGGTCTTTAGGGAACTCTGACACACCCGAACATGAGAAAGGCTTTGACTTTGGCATATGAGGCTATGGAAAATTTGGTACATTTGGGCCTACTTCAGGCTCCCTATAGTTTTAATTTCTTCTTTTCCTTTATATATTTATGTAATTTATTCTGTTGGTTTGTAATAATTATTTGTAAACAGATATTGGGGTTGGCTAATGAAATGGAAAGGATAGTTATATATTCTATCATTGGGTAGAAATCATGCCTTAGGATTTTACATTCCCTATATCTGCATTAGAATCAATGCTTAGGACCAACATATTCATTCAGACCATGCCAAACATACATTAGATATCATGTCCTTAAGGCTTTTCATGTTTACTGCTTCAACGCACATCATGCTCTTAATTTATGCTTATGCCTACCACTTAGAAACCCTGCTCCTAGGATAATAAAGTTAATATAAAATTGTTACTCATGTGCATTCAAAATCATGTTTTCAATCATCCTGTAACTCTTTGTGCATTTAGAAATCATGTTTTAGGAATTCCGTACATTCTAAAATTATGTCTTAATCATTCTGCATTTTATATGTGCATATTAGACACCATGCTCTAGGACTCTGTTGCATTTGCTTAACCACACCTAGTTTAAACTACTGATTCATGAAAAGGTATAACACATGCTCACATATAATTATCCCGTTTTAGATAAAACTGGTAACAATCCCTGCATTTTCGTAACACCTAGAACAACATGCTTTTAGGTAAAATAACTTCTGAATTGTCTAAAGGTTAACAGGCTTAAAAATCAGTTGGCAAACCTATTAGGCCCCTGCTTCTAAGTTTATTAAAAAAAATAAAAATAAAGCTACGTATTTCTATGCATGAGTGCTCACTTAGAATCCTACTTAGAATCCTGTCTAATAAAACCGCCTCTTGTTTATGTTTGAGACGTGTTGATTATGTGCATTACTTGTGGAGGTAAATCTGGGCCTCATAACTTCTTTCCTGCATTAATCTGATTAGTCCTATTTGTTCTTTCCTGTCGCTTAGAATTTTATCCTTCCAAAACCTTAGGGGACTCTGTCTAGAACTACCTATATCTAGAGGTCCTAAATTCCTCCAGGACCACAAGGAAGGAACGGGTAACAACATGCATAGAGATCGCTAAATAAACTCGCTTAATAACCGTTAAAGGGTGGGGTAAAGGGTAGATATGGATATGATGACCGGTGCGCTAATTCCACGTGTAGCCCCTCACTGAAGAGTGATTACCAGGCATTGCATTGATGTGATCCTATAGGATAAACAATTTAGGGATCCCCTATCCCCTACATATGTGTGCTTAGACCATAAATCTTTCAAAACTTTATCACATATGTGTGCTTAGACTGCGAATCTTTTCAAACCATTACTTATCCCCATGTGTATACTTTGACTGCCTATTTGCTACTTGCTTAAATTCACAAAGTTCGTTTGGCTGGGAACCACAGTTGTGGAATTTGATAGATGCTAACACCTTCTCCTCAGAGTAATTTTAAGCCCTTACCCAATCTCTGGTTATTCATTTAGTGTTATTGTAACCCTTAATAGGTGTCCTAACGCACCTTAATTTGTTAGTTGGCGACTCTTCAAGTCCTTCACATCCCTTTTCCCAAAAGGAAATGAGTTGTCCCAATAATGTCAAAAACCCTGACTAATCCGAAAGAAGAGGAAAGAGGGGGGCGCGACAACAGTGAAAATAGGAGAATATAAATTCTTATGAAGATACTGAAGCCAATACAATAAAACAGGGAATACCAAATACACAACTATGTTGTGGCGTGCAATCCGATCCCACCATATAATATCAATATCATAATTCATCCTTATTTAACTATAATAATCCACCCTGTTTCACCTGTTACGGTGTGCAACCCGATCCCACCGTACAATAAACATCAATACCATAACAATAAACATAATATGTAGCGGCACGCAACCCGATTCTACCATATAATATCAATATTGCATTTCCCCCTTATTTTCACCATAATAATCCACCCTTATTTTACCTGTTGCGGCATGCAACCCGATCCCACCGTACAATAAACAATATTACAATATAAATATCCTCCTTTATTCCACCACCTCCCTTATTTCACCTATTGCGGCGTGCAACCCGACCCCCCATACAATAATATAAATAAACATCAACAATTCAACAAATCAATCAAAAGAATTTCTACAACCAAGAGTATGAGTACACGACAATAAGGGAACCACATAAAAATCAAAGGAATACAACAACCTTTACAATAAAACAAGATATGTAAGGCACGTGATAACCACGCAAGTGTTCACAACAACTTAGACACGTAGCCGATATGCACATACTCATAGAATAAATCAGCAGTTAAGAGGTAACAAGACAATAATGAAGGCAATGACTACAACCAAGGAATATAAGGGCCAAATAATAAATAAGAGGCAAATAGGGACTAACCACATCATATAGAGCATGTAAGAGTAGTCTAACAACAAGATACCACATATTTTGACAATTTAATCAAAAGCATGGAAAGAGGCTAGACAATCTAAACTGGTCAATACCATGCACAGACTGTATACCCACTCGTCACCTTGCATACACGTCTTTCACATAACAAGATAGCACAATTAACTCAATTCCTAAGGGTTGGTTTCCCCTGCACAAAGTTAGACACGATACTCACCTCAATTCAGCCAATTCAATACTCAATTTAGCCTTTTCTTTACTAAGTCATCAACGCTCGACTCAATCTAGACAGAAATGAATTAATTACATCAAACAATGCAAGAGAAAATAATTTCAATTAGCAAAGCTATGATACTTAAACAATTTGCAAAAAGTCAATAAAAGTCAATTCCTCATGCCCGCACCTTGGAACCCGACAAATTTATAAAACCCAAACACCCATTTCGATATGAGTTTAACAATACCAAAATTATCTAATTCCGATACCAATTCGTCCTTCAAATCATGATTTTACATTTTGAAAGATTTCATAACTTTTCCCTAAATTCCCAACTTAATTAACTAATTAGATGATGAAAATAGCAATGGATTCATGAAATATGATAAGATTCGGGTAGAAAACACTTACCCCAATGATTTGCTTGAAAAACCTACGAAAAATCTCCCAAAGCTGAGGTCTACAACTCTCAAAATGATAAAAATGGCTAACCCTCGAAATGAAGTTATTATATTCTACCCAGATAACTATGCACCGCAAACGCGGAGACAGGGTCACATTTGTGAAAAAGAAAAGAATGCGGCTGCCAAGAAGATCCTTCGCGAACGCGAGTGGAGGGAAGCGAACGTGATGAAAAATGGACAGGAGCTTATGTGAACGCGAGATGAATAATGCGAACGTGAAGAAGAAATAGCCAATAGATCCCAGCTCCTAATTTCCACTACTCGAACGCGAGGGAGCAGATTCGAACGCGAAGAAGAAGAAAGCGGACTGTCACGATTGCGAACAGTACTATGCGAATGCGATGAAGAAAAATGGGGCAGATCAATAGGACACTACGCAATCGCGAATGGAACTACGCAATCGCGAATGGAACTATGCAATCGCGAAATAGAACTTCAGACTCCAGAAACCAGCAATCCAAAAATAGAAGAAATTGGCCCGAAGCCCATCTGAAACACACCCGAGGCCCTCGGGACCCTGTCCAAAGAAAAAAACAAGTTCTATAACCTAACATGGACTAGCTCGAGACCTCAAATCACATCAAACATCGATGAAACTACTAATCACACTATGAATCGAACTTATGAACTTCCAATTCTTCCAAACCGCAGTGTACGATGAACCTGATCAATAAAAGTCTGGGGGTCCTCCTTGGGGTCTGATCCAGTAAACACTAGAGGGTCTATATCAATAAAATCATGAACTCTTGTACTAGCCGATTTATCAACAACACCGGTATTCTGCCTCTGAGCCTGAGCAACTACCAAGCTAGTCAACAACTACACCGCACTCCGCATATCCCGATTTGTAGTGCCAGACGGAGGAACTGGTGGTGCTGGGTGCCTCCTAATATCCTCTAGAGGAGACAGAGTAGATGATTTGTGAGACGACATCTCACTGGGGAGGTTATGAAGGTGTAATGTCACGACCCAAACTGGAGGATCATGACTAGCACTCGAGCCATACTTGTCGAGCACCAACGTACATTTGATCTAACCTTCCTTATTATCTTTAAGGGCCGACGAGATCATTATAAAAGGTAGATATGGATCATGAACAACAAACAACGAAAGATAGTGGAATGAACATATATAACATGGGATGACAAGATTGCCAAGAAACTACCTATAAGGTACAAGCCACCACGCTTCCATGAAAGACTATACAATAAAAATAGCCGACAAGGCATACCAAACTATACATGAGTCGACACCAATCTACGAGCCTCTAAAGGAGTATAAGTGTTGCAACATTGCCGGAACAGGGCCCCGACATACCCATAATATCTATAACAAAAATGCATACCAAGACCACGACAAGTCCGGAGAAGGGATCTCTTCAATAACCGCTGAACTAGAAAGACTACTGTGGTGGGGGAGCTGCGTCTACCTATATTTCAGAATCTGCAGCATGACATGCATCATCCACAAATAAAAAGGACGTCAGTACAAATAAAGTACCAACATCAATTGTTCCATAAGAAGGGAAACAATGTAAGTACTACTAGTTTCTAAGAGTAGAGTATCTTTGGAAGTTCGTTCATTGCATTATGTACAATAGGAGTCATGAAAAAGAAGGAAAGGGATAGCCTCACATACCTTGTATAAGTACTACCCAACCTCAAGTTATTCAAATGTCACGACTCCTTAGTCTACAATAAGAGAAATGACACTATCATTATCGTTTAAGCGTCGTAACTATTATGTATCGACCACAACCTATTTTACGATGAAACAGACAACAACTCCCCTATATATACGACTTCACACAATTCAAAACAATCACCAAACATCCCAACATACCCTATCACTTCATACACAAAACGACAACCATTATAGTGTCAAACAATCCGAAAATGTTACGACAAACGACCAGCAAACCACCCTTCCATTATGTGGTGTTTCTCCACACCCTTTATCCTCTTAAATCCATAAAAATAGTATCAAAATAGACATCTTAATAGCAACACGAAACAACCCACAAAACAGTCCTACAAGTTCAACAACTCAAAATTAATTTTTCAGTTTAATAAATATGTTTTAACTTGTCTTTTCTTTTAAATTGAGAAACACAACCAAAAGTACATAATTAAGCATCTTATGAAATAAACCAGCCATGTATTCAACTTTAAAATAAGTTCAAAACGAGCCAACCACTACACAACAACAAACAACATACCACTCTTTCGAAATTCGCTGGGTCTAGTCTTAACGATCGAGTTACAATTCGCAACCGCATAGATAATGGGAGGAGAAGCATAACCTTATCTTGTACTGAGTATTACCCACGAAACCTGGTCCTTCTTCATTAAAAATTAGTTCCACAACGCAGATACAAGAAGGATAAAAAGAAACTAGCAATTTGTCCGGGATTTTCGGCACTAGAATCACGTCGTAAAACCCACAATACCCTAGGGTTTGTGTCGGAATTTTGGGGAGTAGTTGCAGGGGTTCAATTTGGTTTTCAAGGTCTGAAAGATGGGTGAAATAATGAGTTGATAAGCCCTTAAAATAACCCTCTTGGCCGAATTTGGGGCTTTTAATTGAGTCCTCTCATTTTGGCAAGTAGGTGATGCACCTACTTGTCACCTCCCAATATGCACAGTCTCGCAAATACGAATATCTCTATACTCCGAGATCGTATTGACAAACGATTTAATGCGTTTAAAAGTAGAATCATAGATCTTTAATTTGGTGGGTAGATAACCCCGTAAATCCAAGTAAATTGGGAGAAAATATTAGTAATATTTGACCTAAAGTTTAAGTAAAATTATGAATATAAGTTGCGATAAATTTTGTCGATTTTTGTTTCATAACTCGTTTGAATTCAATAATTATGATACAGATATTATATGATTCAAATACTTTAAAACACGACCTCTTGAGAATATTAGCACCCTTAGGTTTATCCAAAAATACGGGTTACAACATCCTTGATTCGTTTAACTTCTAATACTTGTTAACCACCCTTATACACCCTTGTATCATTTAAGACCAATAGGATTAACTTCTTAGCATCTCGAAGATAATCTCTTCACAAATTTATGTCAACTAACTTATGGCATGAACCAATGTACGTGAATATGGGTTATAACACTCTCCCTCCTTTAGGAACATTCGTCCTCTAATGTAAGGGTTTATGGGGACTCATCGTGGATTCCAACGGAAATTTCCGGCCGAGTTTCCCCTATAAAATTGACACTAGCCAAACTTGCAAGCAGTTAAACTCAACGTATAGTCTCACAAGGCTTTACCCAGCATTATGGATATGTACACTATCTGTATATCACCATTTAAGAGTATTCTCAAGCTACTACTTACCTCATAGAGCCATTTTATCTTCTAATTTGTCATGCGTCCCCCCAACATCCTCGTTATCTTGAATTTCAAACAAGTAAGGGTATTTAGACTTCATATCCTCTTCTGCTTCCCATGTCATTTTTTCCATGTTCTTGTTACTCCACAGTACTTTGACGGAAGCTACATCCTTTGTTCTCAGCTTGCGGACTTGTCGATCTAATATAGCCACTGTCACTTCTTCATATAATAGATCCTCTGTAACTTCTACATATTTGATAGGGATGATCTAAGAAGGGTCTCCAATACATTTCCTCAACATAGATACATGGAATACCGGGGGGACAAATTCCAATTGAGATGGCAATTCTAACTCATAAGCATCCTGTCCAATTCGTCGAAGAATTTTGTACGGACTGATATACCGTGGACTCAGCTTACCCTTCTTCCCAAAATTCATAACACCCTTCATCGGTGAGATCCTCAGGAAAACTCAATCACCAACCTCAAACTCCAGATCATGACGTCGGACATCGGAATAAGACTTTTTCCTGCTTTGCGTCGTCCTCAACCGCTCTTGTATCTGTTTCACCTTCTGAATGGCTTGGTGAATCAAATCTGACCCATATAGTTCTGTTTCACCGACTTCGAACCATCCAAGTGGTGATCTACATCTCCTCCCGTATAGTGCCTCGTATAGGGCCATTTTAATATTGGAATGGTAGCTATTATTGTTGGAAAATTCTATGAGTGGAAGATGGTCATCCCAACTCCCCTTTAAATCCAGAACACATGCTCCTAGCATACTTTCAAGTGTTTGAATGGTACATTCATCCTGTCAGTCAGTCTATGGATGGAATGTAGTACTGAGATTCACTTGTGTGCCTAAACCCTTCTGAAAAGATCTCCAAAAGTTAGCCGCAAATTGCGCTCCTCGTTCTGATATAATAGACACCGGCACACCATGAAGCCTAACAATCTCCTTGATATACAACTTCGCATAATCTTCAGCTGTGTAAGTTGTCTTAACTGGAAGAAAATGAGCACATTTTGTAAGTCGATCAACTATCACCCAAATGGATTCAAACTTATGATAAGAGCGAGGTAATCCAAAAATGAAGTCCTTATTAATCACCTCCCATTTCCAGGCCGGAATCTCTATATTCTGAAGCAATCCACTGGTTTTCTAATGTTCGATTTTTACTTGTTGACAATTAGGACACTGGGCTAAAAATTCTGCAATAGACTTCTTCATGTTATCCTACCAATACTGCTTCTTAACATCATGATACATATTTGTCGAGCCGGGATGGATGGAATATCGGGATTGATGAATCTCATTCATAATCTTCTCTCTCAACCTTGCCACTTTAGGAACACATAATCGGCCCTAGTATCTCAGTGCTCCATCTACTCCAATCTCAAAATCCATAATTTTACGCTGCTGAATGCTCTCTCTCAATCGTACTAAGGTAGGATCTTCATATTGCCGTGCTTTTACCTCGGCTACCAAAGATGATTCTGATGTATTCTGTAAAGTAACCCCTCCGTCATCAGAGTCTAACAATCTGATTCTCATATTGGCTAGCTGATGAAGCTCTTTAGTCAACTCCTGTGTACCTGCCTCAATGTGTACTAAGCTTCCTATTGACTTACGATTAAGGGCGTCTTCCACAACATTGGCTTTACCGGGATGGTACGATATCTTGACATCGTAATCTTTTAGTAATTCAAGCCAACTATGCTGTCTTAAATTTAACTCCTTCTGCTTGAAGATGTATTATAAACTCTTATGATCTGTGTAGATGTAAACACGGACACCGTATAAGTAGTGCCACCATATCTTTAAAGCATATTACTGCAACCAATTCCAAATCATGGGTCGGGTAATTCTTTTCATGCTTCTTCAATTATCTTGATGCATAAGCAATCATCTTCCCTTGTTGAATCAATACGCACCCCAAACCTATACCTGAGGCAATACAATATACCACATAACCTTCTGTTCCTTCTGGGAGAGTGAACACTGGCGCAAATGTCAATCGATTCTTTAATTCCTGAAAACATCATTCACAAGCGTTAGACCACTGGAACTTAGTAGCTTTTTACGTTAACTTAGTCAATGGTGTTGATATAGAGGAAAACCCTTCTACAAATTGCCTATAATATCCTGCTAGCCCCAAGAAGCTGCGGACTTCTGATGGTGTTGTAGGTATCAGCCAATTCTTTACTGCATCGATCTTTTGTGTGTCGACACTAATACCCTTGTCATATATCAAATGGCGAAGGAATGCTAAAGAGTTCAACCAGAATTCATATTTGGAGAGCTTAGCATATAACTTACGATCCTGAAGCATCTGTAATACTATCTACAAGTGGCCCGCATGTTCCTCCTCCGAACGAGAATACACTAAAATGTCATAAATGAATACGATCACGAACACATCAAGATAGGGCCTGAATACAGTATTCATGAGATCCATAAAAGCTACTGGGACATTTGTTATCCCAAACGACATTACCAAGAATCAAGTGCCCATATCTTATCCGGAAGGCCGTCTTTGGAATATCCTTCTCCTTAACCCTCACCTGACGAGACCCTGAATGTAAGTCAATCTTGGAGAAATACTTGGCACCCTGGAGTTGGTCAAACAGGTCTCCAATCCTTGGAAGTGGATAGTTGTTCCTTATAGTAAACTTATTCAACTATCGATAATATATACACATCCTTAACGACCCGTCTTTCTTCCGCACGAACAGGACTGGCACACCCAAGGTGAAGTTCTAGTCCTAATGAAGACCTTATCCGACAAGTCCTTCAACTGTGCCTTCAACTGTCGCAACTCGGGGCCATCCTGTATGGAGGAATAGACATGGGTTGAGTGTCAGGAAACACATCAATGCTAAACTCAATCTCCCTTTCAGGAGAAAGTCCTAGGAGTTCATCTGGGAAAACATCTAGAAATTCATTGACCACGGGGATTGATTGTAGAGTAGGTGGATTCGCCTCCGCATCCCTAACGCGGACGAGATGATGAATGTAACTTTTTGAGATAATTTTCCTTGCCTTAAGATAGGAAATAAACCTACCTTTCGGCGTAGCAATGTTCCCTTTCCATTTGATGACGGGTTCATCAGGAAATTGAAACTAACCATCTTCGTACGACAATCAACATTTGCATAGCATGAGGCCAACCGGTCCATTCCCATTATCACATCGAAATAAAAAATTTCTAATTCAAATAAATTTGCCGAGGTTTGACGACTACAAAACATCAATGTGCAACCTCTATATACTTTTTTAGCAATCACAGAATCTCTTATCGGAGTAGATACTGCAAGTGGTTTACTTATCAATTCAGGTTCAGCGCCAAACTTATTAGCCACAAAGGGTTGTAACATATGATAATGTAGATCTCAGATCAATCAACGCATATACATCGTAAGAAAACACATACAATATACGTGTAACAACATCCGCAAACGACTCAAAACCCTGTTGACCTACTAGAGGATAGGTTCAATTTTGAGCACTATTCAAACTCGACACTACACCTCTACCTCTACCACGACCGGTTGACTGCTAAAAACCTCGTGCTGGGGGTTGAACTGATGAGGAAGAACCAGTCACAGATCCAGTCGGCTGAGCCATACCACCACCTTCTTTGTTAGGATAATTTCGCTTCATATGGCCAGGTTGTCTGCAAGAATAGCACGCATCAGAACCTCGACGACACAATCCAAAGTGGGCCTTGCCGCATTGATCACAATGGGGTGTTGGGGGTCTCTTCTGAATAGTATCCCTATGGTATTGCAAGCCTGATGCTCGCAAACTCTGACCTGGACCAGAATAGGTAAATCGAGCATACCGAGGTCTCTGAAACTGTGGAGGAGCACTAGCTACAGGTGGCTCCGAACTCCTTGAAGACTGGGGCCTAACGCTGCCTCTACAGTCATGAGAATATCTTACAAATATCTCCCTCTTTTGTTGGCCCCTATCCTGCTCCCTATCTTCCCTTTTCTGGAGCTTACGATCCTCTAGGGTCTGGGCGTAAGCCTGAATACGGGAAATATCCATGCCCTCCATCAAGGAGGATGTCGTGCACTCATTTATCAGATGTGGTCCCAACCTGTTTACGAACATATGCACTCTATCACTCATCTCGGCCACCATATGGGGAGCATACTTTGCTAAAGAATCAAACTGCATACTATACTCTCGCACACTCATATTACCTTGCCTAAGGTTCAGGAACTTATCAACTCTCACACGTCGTATCTCAAATGGTAAATAGTAACGAAGAAAGGCCTCAGAAAAATCCTTCCACACAGCTGGAGGGGCGTTCGTACCCCTGGATCTCACCCAACTATCATATAAGAAAACCGCTAAATCCCGTAACCGATAAGAAGCCAAATCTACCGCCTCTGTATCAGTAGCATGCATAACCCGTAGTGTACGATGAACCTTATCAATAAAAGTCTGGGGGTCCTCCTTGGGGCCTGATCCGGTAAACACTGGAGGGTCTAGATTAATAAAACCACAAACTCTCGTACTAGCCAGTTTATCAACAACACCTATATTCTGCCTCTGAGCCTGAGCAGCTACCAAGCTAGTCAACAACTGCACCGTACTCCGCATATCCCGGTCTGTAGTGCCAGACGGAGGAACTGGTGCTGCTGGGAGCCTCCTAATACCCTCTGGAGGAGATGAAGTAGATGAGGTATGAGACTTCATTTCACTGGGAAGGTTATGGAGGTGTAATTTTACGACCCAAACTGGAGGATCATGACTAGCACCCGAGCCATACTTGCCGAGCACCAACATACGTTTTATCTAACCTTCCTTATTATCTTTAAATGCCGACGAGATCATTATAAAAGGTAGATATGGATCATGAACAACAAACAATGAAAGATATTTGAATGAACATACATAACATGGGATGACAAGACTGCCAAGAAACTACCTATAAGGTACGAGCTACCACGCTTCCATGAAAGACTATACAACAAAAAGCTGTTGACAAGGCACACCAAACTATACATGAGTCGACACCTTTCTATGAGCCTCTAAAGGAGAATAAGTGTTGCAACATTGCCGGAACAGGTCCCCGACATACCCATAATATCTATAACAAAAATGCATACCAAGACCACGGCAAGTCCGGAGAAGGGATCTCTTCAATAACCGCTGAACTAGAAAGACTACTGTGGTGGGGGAGCTGCGTCTACCTATATTTCAGAATCTGCAGCGTCCACAAATAAAAAGGACGTCAGTACGAATAAAGTACTGAGTATGTAAGGAAGGAAAGCATAAGTAGGAACAATAATGTAAACAGGGACAGAGAATATACAACCTGTAACATTTGGGTATCTCTGAGGGCTACTGATATGAAATGCGTGATACATACATATATATACATAAACTTTTAAAACATACGCCTCTATGGGCATCATCATCATCATATCGTACCCGGCCGTAATAGGATAGGTAAAACGTACCCGACCACGTGGAGCTCGGTAAAACTCAAATGATCAGTGGTTGCCCAATAAGTGCCGTACTAGAATGACTATAGCGTGACTCGGTAGAGTAAAATAGATACACACACACACACACACACACACACACACATATATATATATATATATATATATATATATATATATATATATATATATATATATATAAAATGCATGCGTGACTCATTGGAATCATATTCTGAACCTTTTGGAGTGACGTAATGCCGATATTATCCGTACACGCTATTAGGACTAACTCTTCATCAAGAATATTATAAGAATCAAGAAGTACCAACAACAGTAATAACATTAGAATAAGAGAAGCAACCTCAACATCAATTGTTCCATAAGAAGGGAAACAATGTAAGTACTGCTAGCTTCCTAGAGTAGAGTATCATTGGAAGCTCGATCATTGTATTATGTACAATCAGAGTCGTGAAAAATAAGGAAAGGTATAGCCTCATATACCTTGTATATGTACTGCACAACCTCAAGCTATGCAAATGTCACGACTCCTTAGTCTACAATAAGAGAAATGACACTATCGTTATCGTTTAAGCAACGTAACTATCATGTATCGACCACAACTTATTTTACGATGAAATGGACAAAACCTCCCCTATATATATATGAAATCACACAAGTAAAAACAATCACCAACAGCCCAACATACCCCTATCACTTCATACACAAAACGACAACCATTATAGTGTCAAACAATCCGAAAATATTACGACGAACGACCAGCAAACTACCCTTCCATTATGTGGTGTTTCTCCACACCCTTTCTCCTCTTAACTCCATAAAAACAGTAGAAAAATAGAAAACTTAATAGCAACACGAAATAGCCCACAAAACAGTCCCACAAATTCAGCAACTCAAAATTAATTTTTCAGTTTACTAAAATACGTTTCGACTTGTCTTTTCTTTCAAATTGAGAAATACAAGTAAAAGTACATAATTAAGACTCTTATCCAATAAACCAGCCATGTATTCAACTTAAAAATAAGTTCAAAACCATCCAACCATGATGCAAAAACAAACAACATACCACTCTTTCGAAACTCGCTAGGTCTAGTCTTTACGATCGAGTTTCAACTCGCAAACACATAGATAATGGGCGGAGAAGCATAAAATTATCTTGTACTGAGTATAACCCATGAAAAATGGTCCTTATTCATCAAAAATCAGTTCCTCAACGCAGATACAAGAAGGAGAAAGAGAAACTAGCAAGTTGTCCGGGCTTTCCGGAACTAGAATCACGTAGTAACACCTACAATACCCTAGGGTTTGTCTGGGAATTTTGGGGAGGAGTTGCAGGGGTTCAATTTCGTTTTCAAGGTCTTAAATATGGGTGAAATAATGAGTTGATAAGCTCTCAAAAGTCCCCTCCTGGCCGACTTTGGGGCTTTTAATTGAGTCCTCTCATTTTGGCAAGTAGGTGATGCACCTACTTGTCACCTACCAATCTGCGTAGTCTCGCAAAAATGCAAATATCTCTATACTCCAAGATTGTATTGACAAACGGTTTAATGCATTGAAAACTAGACTCACAAGTCTTTAATTTGGTGGGTAGATGACCCCATAAATCCAAGTAAATTGGGATAAAAACTTAGTAACATTTGACCTAAAGTTTAAGTAAAATAATGAACATAAGTTGCGACAACTTTTGTCGACTTTTGTTTCATAATTCGTTTGACTTCAAGACTTATGATACATATATTATATGATTCAAATACATTAAAACATGACCTCTTGAGAATATTATCACCCCTATGTTTAACCAAAAATACGGGTTACGACATCCTCGATTCGTTTAACTTCTAATACTTGTTAACCACCCTTATACACCCTTGTATCATTAAGAACAATAGGATTAACTTCTTATCATCTCGAAGATAATCTCTTCTCAAATTTATGGCGACTAACTTATGGCATGAACCAACGTACGTGAATATGGGTTGTAACATGTAAAAGATACTACTATAATGGTGGGAAGTAGTGGGGTTATCTACATAATAGAAGAATAGTGGTAATTATATTTGATTAGTAAACATTCATATAATAAGTATTTTGTAATGACTCGACCGGTCGTTTTGCCTTATAGAACCCCGTTTACCTAAATAAGGCTCCCCGTACATGCTTTTACTATCTTATGAATTGCGAGGATGGTTAGTTCAGGATTTGGAATGATTCGGGCTGAAATCGGAACACTTGGTTCCTTAAGGTTGTCTTAAAAGGCCAAGTTTGACTTCGGTCAATATTTTGAGTAAACGACTTTGGAATAGGTATTTTACGGTTCTAATAGGTCCGTATGATGATTCCGGACTTGGGCGTATGTTCAGATCGGGTTTTGGATGACCCGGGAGCGTTTCGACACCTAATTTCGAAAGTTAGTTCTTGAAGTTCTTTAAATTTGGTTTGGAGTGGATTTTGGTGATATCGAGGTCCAAATGGAAATACGGTACTAGGAATTGTTCCTCAATGTCATTTAAGACTTGCACGCAAAATTTGGTATCAATCCGAGTAGTCTAAGTATGTTTTGGCACATTGAAAGTAAATTGAGGAACTTGAAGTTCTTAAGCTTGAATAAATTGGTTTTGGGGTGCGATTCCTAGTTTTAATGTTTTTTCAAGCGTTCCGAGAGTTTGAGTGAGTCCATTTTATGATTTCAAACTTGTTGGTATGTTTCGATGGGGCCTCGGGGGCCCCGGATACCATTCAGACGATGCGCAAGTTGAGTTTAAAGCTCAAAAGAGCTGCGGGTGCATCAGGTCTGGTGTGCCCGCACCTGCGGTTGGGCAGCCGCAAGTGTCAGCTAGTAGGTGCGGGCCAAGTCTCACAGATGCGGCCAAGGGAGGGAAGCCCAAATCCGCAGGTGTGGACCTCCTCCACCGAAGCAGTGAACCGCCTGCAGAAGCGGCCCCCAGTCGGCCCAGTGATTCCGGAGAAGAGGACCATTGTCTGCAGATGCGGAAATCACTGGAGGCAGTGAGCCTCATTTATTACGGGTTAGGGCCATTTTTATCACATCTTATTCCACTCTTGGGAGATTTGAGAGTTTCCAATGAGGGTGTCTCGACCTAGCTTTGTGAGGTAAGTAATTTCTACTAAATGTGATTTTAATACATAGATTATGGGTAGATTCCAACATGAAAATTGGTAGAAATAATCGGTTTAGATGAAAACCTAGGGTTTGGCAAGAGATTTTACTATGAAATTGACCATGAAACTTAGTGAAAATTATATATTTATGTTCCTTAGGTTGTGGATAACAACTTCCTTAGAAAGTTTTTGGAATCCGAGCATGTGTTTGTGTGTGTGTGGGGGGGGGGGGGGGGNGACTCATTTTAATAATGGAAATATGAACTTTTGAGCATAGATTAATTAAATTATGTAATGTTTTGCAAGTTCCAAGTTGTTTGGCATCATTTCGGAGGTTGAGTGCAAATCTTGAATTGGCAAGTAAGCTTTGAGACGACGTAAGTCTCTTTTCTAACCTTGTAAGAGGGAAATTTTCCCGTAGGAAAACTTAATTAATACGTTTTGTTGTTTGTGGTGGACTACGTACGCACGAAGTGACAAAAGTCCGTACATAGCTACTATTCCTGTTATGTCGGGGTAACCTTAGGCTTTCACCATGCATTATTGATGTTATTATTGCTTTATGTGTATTGTTTGCCGTGAGAAGGGTGGAATGGAGTGTGCTCACTAATTGTTTCTAAAAGAAATTGGAATTTGAGGAAAATATCGGGACCTCAAAGGTCTTTCATTTGAACTTCATACTTTGAAAAGAATGAGAGAGTACCATAATAACTTAAGAAAAACTATTTGTACCCGTGTCACATGAATGATTCGTGAGCGGGTTAGTTCCTTAAATTTATGTTTTAGCGCGCCGCATGAAAGATTCCTGAGCGGGGAAATAGATGCATGTATGGTTCACACCGTTCAACCCTCGGCATTGCACATTTTATATTTATGTTTAATCGGTTCGAACGTCCTCGGTGGTATTGTGTGTAACAGTAGAATCAAAAGTTTCTTTTATAATTAATAGCAAATCATTGTTTGTGTGATTAAATATTTAAGGAAGCATGTGACTTAAGTTCTTGAATATGATGAATCTTGTCCAGTTATTTCTTGTTCTAAGCCTTATTGTTGTACATCATTGTATACGACCGAAATCAGAGGAGCCCAATTTCAAGGTCTCTATTATGCTTCGAGCCCGAGCTCGAAGGGTTCAAAGTGAAGTTCGAATCTGATCCAGAGTGTACACTTCGGGAAAGCACATCGAAGGCCCATCACGGTCTACCTAGGAGCTGTACAAAATGGAAGACCTTCATGGAAATACGGGAATTTTACATAAACACGTGGTTAGGAATGGTAAGGTCTGCAAGGGATAGTACAAATCCATACTAGGCCGTTATATAACTGTACCAATAGTATTTTTTGTCATAATTAGAAATGTACTATATTAGGGTTTTCCCCTCCTATATAAAGGGGACCCCAATCACTTTGTAACATACAATCCACTGCAATAGAACATTCTACTTAGCTTTAATCGTTTAACGTGCTCAACATTTTCTCAACTTTATTGTTCTTCATTCATTATTCTTCATTTATTGTCCTTCATATGTTGTTCTTAATTCACTGCTATTGACTGACCTCGAGACCCTCGACACTATCGAACTCGAGGCCCCCAACCCTTTGACAACATTGATTTGGCTATCATTTCTCCTTACTTAGGCTTATCATTTCTTGATTATTTACTAGTATTGAAATAAATTGCATATCTTGAGAACCACAAATCAAGTATAATTATTAACACCATTTTTCAAGGTAAACAGTTTGGCGCCCACCGTGGGGCTAAAGATAATAGTGATTATTTTGGTGCTAGTTTTCTGATAACACACATTATTCTTCACACTCTTTCTTGTCCAAATATTCTTTGATTTAAAGTAAAAATATGTCTAACTCAGCGAATGCATATGGAAACAACGGTCTTCGGCTCCATGGAGAAAATAGCGCAGCTTCAGGGGCCGGTGTGCCACCGCTAAACCCTGGGGTAACGCAAACACCAAACCCTGTCGATGTAGGTTCACCATTGCTTTGCACGTTGATTTTGGTACTGATATTTAATGAAGTATACGCGGAGGAGACCAACTTGACGTACAAAGAATGCAACCTCGAGAAGAAAGGGAAGTCAACCTACAAGTAATCATTGAAATGTTAAAAGCGCAACAAATTGCTATCGCTCAATTCCAAAGTCAACAAAAGACTTCGAGCATAGCATGACCAAAAACAGCTCCCCGAGTTGAGCCAGCCCTAGAAAGATTGAGCAATAATGGGTCAGGAACAGACCCCACTATCATCATGAGGATTCTCGAGGAACTCACTACAACTCGAGGGTCGACCAGATCCTGGGATCACCTCCAGTCTTGAAGGGACTAGATTCGAAGAAGTTCGTGCAGAAACCATTCCCACCAAGTGCGGCTCCGAAGCCCATTCCGAAGAAGTTCAGGATTCCCGACATCCTAAAATACAATAGGACCCAGATACCAATGAGCATATTACCACATATACTTGTGGTATAAAAGTAAATGATTTAAAGGATGAAGAGATCGAGTTTGTCCTGTTGAATAAATTTGGAGAAACCTTGTCCAAAGGGGCTATGATGTGGTACCATAAACTACCCCCGAATCGATAGATTCGTTTGCCATGTTAGCTAACTCATTTGTAAAGGCACATGTTGGTGCCATAAAGGTCACTACAAAGAAGTCCGATGTCTTCAAAATCAAAAAAAGAGAAAACGATATCCTAAGGGAGTTCGTATCCCACTTTCAGATGGAGTGAATGGAATTACCACTAGTCTCCGATGACTGGTCCGTGCAAGCCTTCACTCAGGGTTTGAATGAACGAAGCTCAGTAGCTTCAAAACAGCTAAAGCAAAATTTGATCGAGTATCCCGCCATAAATTGGGCAGATGTTCACAACAGGTATCATTAATAAATCACGATTGAAGACGACCAATTGGGAGCCCAATCGGGCTCTGTGTTCCAAGCATACTATTAGCAAAGGAATCAAGAAATGCAGAAAGGGGGTCGAGGCCGAATAAAGAGAGGTACCAACCATATGTCAAAGACCGAAGAAACATTTCGAGGCGAAATATACCTCGAAATGATCGAAGGGTGGATCGAGGCCAGAGCTCTCGGGGAATCATGAGTAAAATTGGGTTTTACAAGCACTCGGGAGAGTACAACTTCAACATCGATGCCTCAGACATCGTATCAGCCATAAGCAATATTAGAGACACGAGATGGCCCAAGACCATGCAGCCAGATCCTTCCGATAGGAACCCCAACATAATGTGCAAGTATCATGGCACTCACGGTCATAGGATCGAGGATTGCAGACAACTTCGAAAAGAGGTAGACTGATTGTTCAAAGAAGGGCACCTTCGAGAATTCCTCAGCGACCGGGCCAAGAATCATTTTCGAGAGAGATATGTAAATAGGAAGAATGAATAGGAGGAGCCGCAATACGTCATTCATATGATCATCGGAGGAGTCGACGTCCCACATGGACCCATATCCAAACGAACAAAAGTATCCATCACAAGGGAGAAGTAATTCCGAGACTACATTATCGAAGACACCCTCACCTTCAACGAGGAAAACATCGAGGCCTTATCACAACCTCATTATGATGCACTGGTAATCTATATCCTTTTAAATAAAATTAAAGTTAAATGTGTGCTCTTGGATCCAGGTAGTTCAGCCAATATAATCAGGTCGAGGGTCGTGGAGCAGCTCGGGTTGCTCGACCAAGTCGTACCCGCCTCCCGAGTCCTGAATGGGTTCAACATGGGGAGTGAAACAAAGAAGGGGGGAATCATCCTCCCATTAAACGTGGACGAGACTATACAATCCACCAAATTTTATGTCATCGAAGGTGACATGAGGTGCAACGCCTTACTTGGAAGACTATGGATTCATAGCATAAGGGCGGTACCATCAACTCTTCATCAAATGATGAAGTTCCCAACAAAATATGGCGTGAAAATGGTGTATGGAGAGCAACATGCAGCCAAAGAGATGTTCGCAGTGCATGACTTGGACCTAGTATCAGCTCCATTTACCTTGGAGAAGTTAAAAGGCGAACAGGTAGCTAAATAACAATCATAGCCCATACCCTCGGTTGAGCCCGAGGGATAGGTGATCGATGAACAGGTGGTTGAGGATGGAGAAAAAGACTTCCTCACCCCCCGAGCGTTTGTTGCCCTCGAGGAATCAGATGCAACGAAGTCCACTGTCGAAGAACTCGAGCAGGCAGTATTGATCGAGCATCTTCCAGAACGAAAGGTATACCTAGGAACATGACTAACCCCCGAATTAAGGAAAAAACTTATTCAATTTCTTATTGATAACATTGATTGCTTCGCTTGGTCCCATTTAGATATGACAGAGATCCCATTAGAGGTAACCACCCATCGACTAAGTGTCGATCCTAGGTTCAAACCGGTGAAGCAAAAAAGGAGACCTCAATCCGAGGTAATACATACATTCATCAAAGATGAGATAACCAAGCTTCTTAAAATAAGATACATTAGGGAGGTAAATACCCAGAATGGCTAGCTAACGTAGTAGTAGTCCCTAAAAAGGGAAATAAATAGAGAATGTGTAGATTTCAATGATTTGAACAAAGCATGCCCTAAAGATTCTTTTCCACTTCCAAACATCGACCGTCTAATCGATGCTACGGCTGGCCACGAGATCCTTCCTTTTCTGGACGCCTACTCCAGGTACAATCAAATTCAAATGAACCCGGAGGACCAGGAAAAGACTTCGTTTATCACGAAATATGGCACGTATTTCTATAACGTGATTCCCTTCGGGCTAAAAAATGCAGGAGCTACGTACCAACACCTAGTTAATAGGATGTTCGAGCATCAAATAAGCAAGTCTATGGAAGTCTACATTGATGACATGTTAGTTAAGTCCCTGCGTGAAGAGGATCATTTGACTCATTTGCAGGTGACGTTCGATATCCTAAGAAGATACAACATGAAGCTCAACCCCGAGAAATGTGCTTTCATAGTCGGCTCGGGCAAAGTTTTGGGCTTCATGGTGTCAAAAAGGGGGATCGAGATCATCCCCGACAAAATCAAAGCCATCGAGGAGATCACCGTTGTAAACAGTGTGAAGTCAGTACAGTGGCTAACCAGTCGGATAGTAGCCTTAGGACGATTCATCTCGAGGTCATCGGATTCCGGAATGACAACAGGACTTGGAAGAATTAAAACGGTATCTCTTGAACCCACCTTTGCTCCATACCCTGAAGGAGGATGAAACACTATACTTGTATTTGGCCGTGTCTGAAGTTGCGGTAAGATGCGTGTTGGTTTGAGAAGAACAAGGTACGCAATTCCCTATTTATTACATAAGTCGGACCCTAGGAGATGCTGAAACCAGGTATCCGCACTTAGAAAAAATGGCTCTTGCATTAGTAAGTGCATCTAGGAAGTTGAAACCATACTTTAAATGTCATCCTGTATGTGATTTAACTACATATCCACTTCGAAACATCTTGCATAAGCCTGAATTATTGGGCCGATTGGCCAAATGGGCCATCGAACTTGGAGGGTACGATATCGAATATCAACCTCGCACAACTATCAAGTCTCAAATATTGGCAGACTTCGTGGCCGAATTTATGCCTACCCTCGTGCCCGAAGTAGGAAAAGAACTCTTGTTAGAATAGGCACAACATCGGGGGTATGGACCCTCTTCACTGACGGTTCCTCAAATGTGAAAGGGTATAGTCTCGGTATAGTTCTAAAACCGCCTACGAGCGACATAAATAGGCAATCCATAAAACTTTCAAAGTTGACTAAAAATGAGGCCGAGTATGAGTCCCTGATTGCAGGTCTCGAACTAGACAAGGGCCTAGGAGGAGACGTCATCGAGGAAAAATGTGACTCTCTTTTGGTGGTTAACCAAGTAAATGGAAGCTTCGAAGTTCGATAAGACAGGATGCAAAGATACTTAGACAAGCTTCAAGTGACATTGCATCGCTTCAAAGAGTGGACCCTGTTCCACATACCTCAAGAAAAAAATAGCGAGACCGATGCACTCGCGAACTTGGGATCCTCGGTTGAAGAAGATGACATAATCCCGGGGACTATCGTACAACTATCAAAGTCGGTGATCGAAGAAGGCCATGCAGAAATCAACTCAACGAGTCTAGCATGGGATTGGAGAAACAAGTACATCGACTACTTGAAACATGGGAGGCTCCCCACGAACCCAAAAGAATCGAGGGCCCTTGAGCCAAAGCGGCCCGATTTTCAATCCATGAAAATAGAACATTGTATAGGAGTACCTTCAACGGACAACTAGCAGTATGCGTGGGACCGGGGGACATCGACTACGTGCTACGAGAAATCCACGAAGGCACTTAGGGAAACCATCTGGTGCTGATTCTTCAGTTCAAAAGGTAATCAGAGCGGGGTATTACCGGGATAACATGGAAAATGACACCAAGGAGTTCATTAGAAGATGTGACAAATTCCAAAGATTTGCACCGATGATACATCAACCCGGTGAACAACTACACTCAGTCCTATCCCTGTGGCCATTCATGAAATGGGGGATGGACAGCGTCGGGCCCCTACCAACGACACCAGGTAAATCTAGATTCATCTTATTTATGACTGACTACTTCTCAAAATGGGTAGAAGTGCAGGACTTCGAGAAGATAAGAGAAAAATAAGTCATCGACTTCATATGGGACCACATCATATGCCGATTCAGGATCCCCTCTGAGATTACATCTGATAATGGGAAGCAGTTCATCGACAACAAGGTGACAAAATTCCTAGAGGATCATAAAATCAAAAGGATCCTATCAGCGCCCTACCACCCAAGTGCAAATGGTCAAGCCGAGTCCACAAATAAAACTATCATTAAAAACTTTAAGAAGAGGTTAGAGAATGCGAAGGGGAAGTGGAGAGAAGTGTTTCCCGAAGTACTATGGGCATATCAAATAACTTCAAAGTTGAGAACATGGGAGACCTCTTTCTCTTTAGTATATGGGTCCGAGGCATTGATACCACTCAAAGTCGGGGAACCGAGCATCAAGTTTCATCATGCCACCGAGGACTCTAGCAACAAGGCCATGAACACCTCCCTCGAGCTATTAGATGAAAAACGCGAGGCCGCACTGGTTCGAATGGCCTCTCAAAAACAAAGGATAGAAAGGTACTACAACAGAAGAACAAACCTTTGATATTTCAGAGTCGGGGACTTGGTTCTGAGGAAAGTCACCCTCAACACTCGAAACCCAAATGAAGGGAAATTAGGCCCTAGTTGGGAAGGAACGTACCGTGTCCTTGGGGTAGTAGGCAAAGGATCCTAAACGCTTAGCACTATAGAAGGCGAGCAACTACCAAACAATTGGAATATATCACTGCTCAAACGCTATTATTTCTAAGGTATAACCTTCTCCCTTTTTTAATTTATATTTCATACTAACTCCTTACAGGTGTTCCATTGGAGATATCGAAGCACCCTTCAACTCGAGGACCTTGGGTTTTAAAGCATGCGTTGCACTCTTTTTCCCTTAGATCGGGTTTTAATCCAAATGGGCTTTACCGGCAAGGGTTTTTAACGACGAAATATCTATATGCTACCTAAGGAAAACTCAGCAAGTATTCAAGGCTTATTTTTCCATCAACCTCGACCACTAGGGGGGCATCACCCTCGGAGGTTACTTTCTCGAAGAAAGCAAGTTATATCGAAAAGGGCCTCGATAGGAGAATGTTGTAATGGGCCAAAGGATCAAATGAGCCGTGTCTATATACAATAGTTGAGCCCCATGTCAAAACATGTACGCATGTATTGATCATTTGAAGAATCATTCTTATCATATCAAAACACTTTTTGCCTCAAAGAAGTCCACTATTTTGATTAAACGTTTCAAGGGCCAAATACACCCGAACACTCGGGGAATGTCTTCGACGGTCAACATATCGATTCATCAAAAACTCGAACTCATAAGACCTCAATGAGAGAAAAATTAAACTCAAGCTTATAAGACCTCAATGAGGCATACTCAAACTTATAAGACCTCAATGAGGCATATCCGAACTTATAAGACCCTTAAAAAGGCATACCCTCGATATTAAGGCCAAGGCTATATACTCGAACTTGTAAGACCCTTAAAAAGGCATACCCTCGATATTAAGGCTGAGGCCATATTACTTCGGTACTAAAGGCTACGACCAATTACAAATACTACAGTCAAGTGAAAAGGCTACGGCCGAAATAATGCGGCTCGGAGACGTCCGACTTCCGCGATAAAACTAAAGACCTTCAAATATTTTGAAAAAATGGTTAAATTAGGCTACCCTCGGCATAATCAAAGGGGCTTCGATAATATCAGCTCTGATCAATGTAAAGGCTTCGAGAAAATCAGCTTCGAGAGAACATCATATGCTCAATTATCATAGAACATCGACTTGTAATCGAGGTTCCTATCAATCGAACTGTCGAAAAGCCAGACGGATATAATAACATGCCAAGTCATAACAAAGTTTTTAAAAATTCTTTAGCCAGAATGGGGGAAAATGGTAGCCATTTTAGAGGTCGAATTAACCCAATCTAAAAAGAGCCTAAAGGCCGATATGTAAGAGCCTAAGGGCCAACCTAAAGATCCTAAGGGCCAATTTAAAGAGCCTAAGAGCCAACTTAAAAAGAGCCTAAGGGCTGATGTGTTAAAAAATCCTAAAGATCGATACCTAAAGCACTTAAAGGCCGAAGAACACTGTTCTCGAGACCTTACCTAAAGTTTGGACTCGAAAATCCCGAGCTAAAGCTTAAGCTCGAAAATCTGACTCCCCTATTATAGATCATTGATCAAACACAAAACCTAAGGGTTTTATATTCTAAGTCCAGTACATCGGACTGACCGTCAGCAACACTAAATATCAAAGGCAAAGACAAGATAGAAATTTATACAAAGATAAAACGAAAAGATTCTTTATATATATGATGGTACAAAAAGCATATTTACAATACTCCCACAGGGAGCCCTTACAAGAAAATCAAAGAAAACCTAGTCTATCGTCGGGGTTATCTGCTCTGAGGTAGCACCCACGGGAACTGCATCTTTAACAACATGATCTTCAAGGGCCTCTTCCCCCTCGGGGACTTTGTCTTCATCAACCCCCTCGGAACCAGCATCCTCACCAGCCTCTTCTTCATCAGCTTCAACATCAGCTTCGTCATCGAAAGAAAGCAGGAACTTGGCATCAGTCTCGTCTGCCTTGGCCTGCTCTATCTCCTCGAAGTGATCTAAGCCCTCAGCATGGATATCCTTGAGGATTTCCCTATGGTATCTATAGGACATAGTCATTTATTCTCTTCTCTCGGTCAAAGGCCCCCTCAACACCATTTGAGCATCGATAGAATCTTTCAAATAGATGGCTACCATCTTGTCGGCTTTGGCTTGTATCTCTTTGGCTTCGGCTCGAGCTTCCATGACCTCGGCCTTCGCCTTCGTGAGACCAGCCTCAAGTTTGGTTATCCTGCCTTGTTGAACTGAATTGCTCTCTCGAACGTTTCGAAGTTGAATTTTGAGAGGGGGAACTTTTTCTAATGCATCTTTCTTTGTTGCAGCAAGGACGTCCATCCGTGCCTTCCATTAATTGCATTCGGAGTTTACTTGGGAGACCTCGCCCCGAAGACGTTCCAGCATTTCTACCTTCTGCTGCAACTGAGTCATTGAAGTGTTAGACTATGAAGACGGGAGAGGGAGCCCGTATTTTTCCAAAATAGAAGTTACCTACTTCTCTAGTTTTTCCTCATACCCACGAGCTCTGTCCAACTTATATCAAATATGCCTCATCTCCTTTACTTTATTGTCACATAAAAGCCTGAGGGACTTCTCCTCATTTGAGGACCTACGCAACTCGACTTCACAGCAACACAACTCAGTCTTAAACTTGTCAAAGGCCTACATAAAGGAAAGTTTAATTGGATAAAAGAGGAAAGTATGAAGTTAGAAAGGTTGTGGAGCTATTAGAAACTTACAATTGAGAAAAGCCGTTGAGCCTTCTCGAAGATCGAGTTTGCATTTGCTGGTTCGGCCTCATCGACCCCAGTAAAGCAATCCTGAAAGGGGTCATTTTCACTCGGGGCTCCGCCTAATTCGGGCGTCTTCAGGTACCAAGCGCCCCTTATAGTATTTTAGGAGAAATATGGAAATGACGGTGAGTGACTTGCTGTCACGGCATCAGGGAAAACACTGGAGGAGCTCTAATTGGGATGAGGTATGTCGAAGCCCACTCCCTTCGGGGTATTTCCTGAAGTCTGAGAGGCAGTTGCCAAGTCAGGCGATGAAGGGCCTTCGTCCTTTCTTTCTTTTGGAATTCCTCCCTCGGGTCTAGGGTCCTCGGTTTCGGAAAGCTTAACATCCTCGGAAGGCTTTCTGGTTTGAGTCACCAGTGTCGAACCCTCTATCTCGTTGTCATCATTGCCCACGGACCGGCGGGTAAAGTCAAAGCCCTCATTGATGACCACATTTTTCTTGCGCCTCCGAGCATGCTCTGTTTTACTTTGAGCATCATTTCTCTTCGAGGATCTTTTTCTCTTATTGTCTTTCTTTGGCTTCAAAGCCGAGGGTTCTTCTTCCTCCCCCGGCAGGGTCAGCCTTATCTCGGAAAACTCACCAATACCTACTACCAAGAAGTTAGATCATATGAGGAAAGGTATTTTCACTAAGGAAGAAGTAGTGTAACACGTACCATGGTGCTTCGCCTCCCACTTGCCCTTCGACAAATCCCGCCACTTGCATTTGTCATATGTCGAAGTAGCTGCCAATTTGGGAACCCAGTCCACAAGATCGAGGACCGCGTTAGGCATCCACGAGACCACTGGGAGAATAGAAAAGGAACATTTATACAAAGTTTAGCGAAAATAATGAGAGGGAAATAAAGCACAACATTTTACTCACGTGTGAAGTTTCATTTCTCGGGGAATGGTAGGAACTCCGGGGGGATGACGTCGATGGTCCTTACTCGGATGAATCAACTCATCCAACCTCGATCCCTATCCTCGTCGTTACTAGCAAATAAGTATTTGGTGGACCAGCATTGGAGCTTGATTAGACCTCGAAAATGCTGAGGTTGATACAATCGAATGAGGTGGCTGAGGGTGAACTCGATCCCGGCCTTTTCAGCAAAAAAACCCCATCATTAACACGATCCGCCAGAAGGACAGATGGATCTGGGCCAGGGTAACTTGGTACCTTTGGCATAACTCGAGCATGAGTGGATCGAGGGGACCTAATGTAAAGGGATATGTATACACGGTCAGAAACCCCTTTACGTAAGTCGTAATATCCTCTTCGCGAAAGGGTATTTGCAGAACGACCTATTCCACCCATCTGCACTCTCTCCTCACAACTTCGAGGTGTATCTCCTTGATTGTTCTTATATACCTCGAGGCGTGTTCTCAACGGCCAGGGACACCAGGGGGTTTTTCTATTGTAAAGTCCTTCTTCAAGGAAAAGCTACTCGGAATGATCTCATTGAGCGCCGATGATTTTCCACCGGCTGGACAGTAAGTAAAAGTGGAGATTTCTTCTTTCTGAGGAACGGGTTTGGATGTTTAGCCATAATTTCTTTAGAAAAGCAAAGAGGAGTTGAAAACACCGACGCAACTTTGAACTAATACGGTGGAAGAACTGGTGGTGAAAGGGAGGTTATAGAAGAAAATGGTGGCTGCAGAATGGTAAAGTTCTTAATGAGAGAGGGAAGCGAGTATATATAAGAGAAAATGGTAACTATTCATTGATATTGATGGCCGACCGTCCCTAACGACTAATTATGGCTTTGGGGGAAGAGAACCTGCAGAGCGCTTCAATCATTTCAGTGCTTACATCATAGGAGTGATGTCATCATAAAGAGCATCAAAGGGTAGAGAATTCAAATTGTTTCTTATCATTTCATTCTAAGAAATGCGGGGACTATCTATATACGGCCGAAATCGGAGGAGCCCGATTTCGAGGTCTCTATTATGCTTTGAGCCCGAGCTCGAAGGGTTCAAAGTGAAGTTTGAATCCGATCCCAGAGTGTACACTTCGGGAAAGCACATCGAAGGCCCATCACGGTCTACCTCGGAGTTGTAAAAAATCGATGACCGTCATGAAAAGGTGGGAATTTTCCATGAACACGTGGTTAGGACTGATAAGGTCTGCAAGGGATAGTACAAATCTGTACTAGGTCATTATACAGCTGTACCAATAGTATTCTTTGTCATAATTAGAAATGTACGATATTAGGGTTTTCCCCTCCTATATAAAAGGGCCCCCAATCATTTTGTAACATTCAATTCACTGTAATAGAATATTACTTAGCTTTTATCGTTTAACGTGCTCAACATTTTCTCAACTTTATTGTTCTTCATTCATTATTCTTCATTTATTGTCCTTCATTTGGTGTTCTTAATTCACTGCTATCGACCGAACCTCGAGACCCTTGAGACTATCGAACTCGAGGCCCCCGGCCCTTTGACAACATTGGTTTAGCTATCATTTCTCCTTACTTAAGCTTATCATTTATTGATATTTTTTAGTATTGAAATAAATTACATATCTTTAGAACAACAAATCAAGTATAAGTGTTAACACTATTTTTCAAGGTAAACAATCATGTTGAACTAGAATCTCATATTATTGTGTTATTGGCCCTAGTAAGTGTCGAAATCAACCCCTCGTCACTACTTCTTCAAGGTTAGACTAGATACTTACTGGGTACATATTATTTATGTACTCATGCTACTCTTATGTACTTAATTGTACAGGGTCTGAGGCAGGTGCATCTGGGTATCAGTCAGGTGCACAGAGTTGATCCCCATTTCGAGACTCCACGGTAAGCTGCCCTCCGAGCCGTTCCGCAGTAGCTGGAGTCTTTCCTATATTTTTTTTTTCTGTCTACTTCTCTTCGGATAGTAGGCTAGTATTATCTTGTATATTCTACTAGATTACCCACGTACTTGTGACACCAGGTCTTGGCACACACACTAGTAGACATTGAATATTTTGGGTTGTATCTAAATGATAACGGTTGCACTCATTGTTCCGTCTAAGTCTTGTTACATTGGAAAATTCTAAATATATTTTAAGTTAATGTAGAATTTTATTTACTTAGTGATTTACTCGAACATGAGATTTTAAGTTTAATCAGTGTTGGCTTGTCTAAATATGGTGTTGGGTACCATCACGGCCTAATACGAGATTGGGTCGTGACAACATGGTATCGGAGCTCTAGGTTTATGTAGGTCTCACAAGTTATGGGCATGTCTAATAGAGTCTTGCGGATCGGTACAGAGATGTCCGTAATAATCTTCGAGAGGCTATAGGATGTTACAAAACTACTTTTTATTCATCTCCTATCGTGCAGTTGATGGTATACTAAGTTTCTTCCTTCTATTCTCTCACAGATGGTGAGGACGAGTATGACGGACGTTCTAGACCCGGGAGGAGCTACTCCCTCCGTTGCTAGAGGTCGAGGTAGATGCCGGAGGAGGGAGCTGGCCCAAGGTAGGGGACGTGGATGTACCAGAGCTGCCCTAGTAACACCACCAGCGGATCCATTGGAGGGGGAGCACATACCCATACCGCTCAGGCCCCTGGGCACACAACTACAGTATATCAGACGTCGGGTACACTACCTGTGGCCGGAGCCCAACCAGTAGAAGCAGTTACGCCCGATCCTAGACCACCTGCGGTCGACGAGCCGTACAAGCTTTTGGACAGGTCGACCAGGCTTCACCCTTTGGTATTTGGGGTGAGCAACACGAGGATCCTCAGAACTTCATAAACAGGTGAAGGGACAGACTGCACAACATGAGGATATTAGAGTCCCATAGGGTGGATTCACTACTTTCTAGCTGGAGGGCAGGGCCCGTAGGTGGTGGAAGTCTTATCTTCTTGACAGGCCAGCAGGTTGTCCTCCCATGAATTGGGACTAGTTTACACAACTTTTCTTGGATAGGTTTATTCCACCCTCTCAGAGGGAAATGTTGCGAGGTCAGTTCGAGTAGCTCGAGTAGGGTCAGATGTTAGTGACTAATTATGAGGCGAGATTCTGTGAGTTGTCTCTCCATGCACTTATGATACTTCCTACCGATGCAGAGAGAGTGTAGAGATTTTTTGCGGGGTTGCACCCCACTATTCAGACTAGTATGGCCTAGCAAGTTGAGATGTACATTGGTTCAGCTAGTGGTGGAGATTGCTTAGAGGATTGAGGGCTACCACCAGAGGAGTAGAGATCAGATGCAGTAGGACAAGAGGACCCATTTCTCTGGAGAGTTTAATAGTGCCCCGATCAGAGGCAGAGGTCATTTTGGGAGGGGTCAGCCTAGTAGGCCCACATATCCAACACCACCAGCTCCTCGAGGTGTTCTGGTGCGACCCTATTTCAGCACCATGCTAGAGAGTTCATACTGCCTACCAGCCATCCAGGGCTCTCTTAGTAGGTATTCAGGCCATCAGGGTCAGACTTTGGGGTAGCATTCTATGGTACCAAGAGGTTTTTACGTGTGTGGACATCCGGGTAACATGAAGAGATCATGTCCCAAGCTTTGGGGCAAGGCAGTATAGCAGGCGCAACAACCCATGATTTTAGCTCGAGCATCCGCACCAGCAGTCCAGCCATCTAGAGGCGGAGGGCACGTGGGTAGGGGCCGTCCTGGAGGTTGAGGTCTGGAAAGCAGGGGCTAGCCAGGTGGATCTCTAGCAAAATACTATGCTTTTCCGGCCAGACTAGATGTAGTGGCCTCAGACACCGTGATAAAATGTATTATCTCTTTCTGCGGTAAGGATGCTTCGGTATTATTTGATCCAGGTTCAACCTATTCATATGTGTCATCTCTGTTTTCTTATTTACTAGATATTCCTCATGAGTCCTTGGGTACTCCTGTTTATGTGTCCAGTCATGTGGGCGATTCGGTGGTTGTGGATCAGATCTATCGGTCCAGTGTGGTAACATTTTGTGGTTACGAGACTAGAGCGGACCTACTATTACTTGATATGCTGACTTTGAGGTCATCCTGGGCATGGACTGGTTATCTTCATATCACTCCATCCTTGATTTCCATGCCAAGACTATTACCTTAGCGATGCGAGAGTTGCCGAGGTTGAAGTGGAAAGGTTCATTTGTCAGTACATCCAGTCGGGTTATCTCTTTTCTGAAGGCTCGACATATGGTCGAGAAGGTTGTCTGTCTTATTTCGCCTATCTCCGGGATACTACCGTGGAGTCCCCGATGATTGATTCAGTGCCAGTAGTCCGGGAGTTCGCTGATGTGTTTTCTTCTGATCTTCCAGGCATGCTGCCAGATCGTGATATTGATTTCTGCATTGACTTGGCTCTAGGCATCTAGCTTATATCTATCCTACCGTATGGTATGGCTCCGAAAGAATTGAAGGAGTTGGAGGAGAAACTTGAGGAGTTGCTAAAAAGGGGTTTGTCAGGCCGAGTGTATCACCTTGGGGTGCACCAATATTATTTGTGAAGAAGAAGTATGGGACTATGCGGATGTTCTTCGATTATCGCCAGTGGAATAAGGTCACCATTAAGAACAAGTACCCACTGCTGCACATTGATGATTTGTTTTAAAAATTGCAGGGTGCTAGGGTGTTTTCTAAGATTGACTTGAGAACGGGGCACCATCAGTTGAAGATTCGGGACTCAGATGTTCCGAAGACAGCCTTCCGTACTAGATATGGTCATTATGAGTTTTTACTGATGTTCTTTGGCTTGACTAATACCCAAGCGACATTCATGGACTTGGTGAACAGGGTGTTCAAGCCTTATATTGATTCCTTTGTTATTGTCTTCATTGATGACATCTTGATTTACTCACGTAGCCTGGGGGAGCACGAGCAACATTTGAGAGTAGTGCTCCAGACTTTGTAGGAACATAAGTTATATGCTAAAATCTCCAAGTGTGAGTTTTGGTTAGATTCTGTGGCATTCTTCGGACATGTTATATCAGGCGACGGTATTAAGGTAGATCCTAAGAAGATTAAGGCAGTTCAGAGTTTTCCTCGTCCCACTTCGACGACTGAGATAAGAAGTTTGTTGGATTTTGTAGGGTATTACCGCCGGTTTGTAAAGGGCTTTTCGTCCGTTGCAGCACCTTTGACTAGATTGACCCAGAAGGTGCTCAGTTTCATTGGTCCGATGATTGCAAGTAGAGCTTTCAGAAGCTCAAGACAACCTTGACTACAACAATAGTGTTAGAGTTGTCTTCCGGTTTGGGGATGTATACTGTGTATTGTGACACTTCACGCATTGGCTTGGGTTGTATATTAATGCAGAAGAGGCGAGTTATTGCCTATGCTTCATGTCATCTGAAGCCCTATGAGAAGAATTATCTTGTGCACGAATTGGAGTTGACCGCGATTCATACTCTTAAGATTTGGAGGCATTATTGATATAGGGTGCCTTGTAAGGTTTATACTGATCACCGTAGTTTGAAGCATTTCTTCAAGCAAATAGATCTCAATTTGAGGCAACGTAGATGGCTAGAGTTATTGAAGGAATATGACATCATTATTCTTTATCATCCGAGCAACGCGAATGTAGTCGCGAATGCCTTGAGCAGGAAGGAAGAGACTATAGGTAGCTTGGCATTCATTTTAGTAGAGGCGAGACCACTAGGTTGGGACATTCAGTCCTTGGATAAGAGACTTGTGAGATTGGATATTTCAGAGCCTAGCCGACTTCTTGCATTTGTTGTTGCTAAGTCTTCATTATTGGGGCATATCAAGGCCCGACAGTTCGATGATCCGCACTTGGCAGCTCTTAGAGGGACGAGATTACAGGGTGGTTCCAAGGAGGTTTCTATTAGCGAGGAAGGTGTTCTCCGACTTTAGGGTCGCCTATGTGTTCCTAATGATGATGGCTTGTGAGAGAGAATTCTATAGGAGGTACATAGTTATCGGTACTCATCCAGGTGCTACGAAGATGTATCGGGACCTGTGACAACATTATTGGTGGCGACGGATGAAGAAAGATATAGTCGAGTATGTAGCTAGGTGCCTAAATTTCCAGCAGGTTAAGTATGAACATCAGAGGCCAGGAGGCCTACTCCAGTAGATGACTATACCCGGGTGGAAGTGGGAGCGCATCACTATGGACTTCGTAGTTGGGTTGCCGCAGACCTTGTGGAAGTTCAATGAAATTTGGGTCATTGTTGAAAGTTTGACCAAGTCGACACACTTCATTCCAGTTGCCACTACTTATACTTCAGAGAGGTTGGCCAAGATCTATACTCGGGAGATAGTCTGGTTGCACAATTTTCCTATTTCCATCATATCAGATAGAGGTCCTCAGTTCACTTTGAATTTCTAGAAAGCTGTACAGAGTGAGTTGGGTACCCCTGTGGAGCTCAACATTGTGTTTCATCCTCAGACCAACGGGCATTCAGAGCGGACAATCCAGATCTTGGAGGACATGCTCAGAGCATGTGTGATTGACTTTGGGGGACAGTGGGATCAGTTCTTGCCTTTACCCGAGTTTGCTTACAACAACATTTATCAGTCCAACATAGAGATGGATCCATTTGAGTCTTTATATGGTCGGCGGTGTCATTCTCCCATCAGGTGGTTTGAGCCCGGCGAGCCTAAGTTATATGGTACAGATTTGGTGAAAGATGCTTTGGAAAAGTTAAAGTTGATTCAGGAGCGGCTCCGCACAGCACCGTACAGACAGAAGAGCTACGCGGATCAGAAGACGCGTGATGTGTCATTTATTGTAGGCAAGAAGGTTCCCTTGAAGGTCTCACCGATGAAGGGTATTATGAGATTTGGGAAGAAGGGCAAGCCGAGCCCTAGGTTTAAAGGCCCATTCCAGGTGTTGAGGCGAGTTGAGGAGGTTGCTTATGAGCTTGCCTTACCTCCCAGCATATCAAGGGTTCACCCGGTATTTCACGTGTCTATGCTTCGGAGGTATCGTGCCAACTTGTCGTATGTGTTAGATTTCAGCACCATCTAGCTAGATGAGAGTTTGGGTTATGAGGAAGAGCCAATTGTCTAGTTTGGGCTAGACAGGATCGCTAGTTGAGATCCAAGAGGATTTCCATGGTGAAGGTTCAGTGGAGGGGCCAACCAGTCGAGGAGGTGACTTGGGAGTCGGAGAAGGACATGCAGAGTAGATATCCACACTTATTCAGTACTCCAGATATGATTCTAGACCCATTCGAGGACGAACGTTTGATTAAGAGGTGGAGAATGTGACGACCCGATCGGTCGTTTTGCCTTATAGAACCTCATTTCCCTATATAAGGCTCTCCGTGCATGCATTTACTATTTTATGACTTGCGAGGATGGTTAGATCCAAATTTGGAAGGATTCGGGCTGAAATCGGAACACTTGGTTCCTTGAGGTTGGCTTAAAAGGCCAAGTTTGACTTTGGTCAACATTTTAAGTAAACTACCTCGGAATCAGGATTTGACGGTTGTAATAGGTTCGTATGATGATTTTGGACTTGGGCGTATATTTGGATCGGGTTTTGGATGACCCACGAGCATTTCGACGCCTAATATTGAAAGTTAGTTCTTGAAGTTTTTAAATTTTGTTTGGAGCGAGTTTTGGTGATATCGAGGTCCAAATGGAAATCTGGGACTGTGAGTAGTTCCATAATGTCATTTAAGACTTGCACACAAAATTTGGTATCAATCCGAGTAGTCTAAGTACGTTTCGACGCATTGGAAATAAATTGAAGAAGTTGAAGTTCTTAAGTTTGAATCAATTGGTTTTGGGGTGAGATTCCTAGTTTAAATGTTGCTTCGGGCGTTTTGATAGTTCGTTCGAGTCCTTTTTATGATTTAAAACTTGTTGGTATGTTTGGAAGGGGCCTCGGGTGCCCTGAATACCATTCAGATGATGCGCAAGTTGAGTTTGAAACTCAAAAGAGCTGTTGGTGCACCTGTCCTGGTGTGCCCTCACCTGTGGTTGGGCAGCCGCAAGTGAGAGCTCGCAGATGCAGCCAAGGGAGAGCAGCTCAAATCCGCAGGTGCGACCCCTCCTCCGGAGAAGCAGAACCGCAGAAGCGGTGAACCGCCCGCGGAAGTGGCCCCCAGCTGGCCCAGTGATTTCATAGAACCGGACCATTGTCCGCAGATGCGAGGGCGCAAGTGCGGCCCTATGACTGCAAGTGCAGAAATCACTGCAGGCACTGAGCCTTATTTATTACGGGTTATGGCCATTTTTATCACATATTCTTCCACTCTTGGGCGATATGAGAGCTACTAAGGAGGGGATTTCGACCTAGCTTTGTGAGGTAAGTAATTTCTACTAAATGTGAATTTAATACATAGATTATGGGTAGATTCCAACATGAAAATATGTAGAAATCATGGGTTTAGATGAAAAACCTAGGGTTTGACAAGAATGATATTTTACCACAAAATTGACCATGAAACTTAGTGAAACTTATATTTATGTTCCTTAGGTTGTGGGTAATAACTTCCTTTGAAAATTTCTGGAATCCGAGCACGTGGGCCCGGTAGTGAATTTTAGGAATCTTGCAATTTGGATTGGGGACTCATTTTAATAATGGAAATATGAACTTTTGATCATAAATTAATTAACTTATGTAATGTTTGGCTAGTTCCAAGTCTTTTGGCATCAATTTTGGAGGTTGAGCACAAATTTTGAATTGGGAAGTACGCTTTGAGACGAACTTAATTAATACGTGTTGTTGTTTATGGGGGGCTACGTACGCACGAAGTGATGAGAGTCCGTAAGTAGATACTATTCCTGTTATGTCGAGGTAGCCTTAGGCTTACACCATGCCTTAGTCATGTTGCTATTGCTTTATATGTATTGTTTGCCTTGAGAAGGGCAGAATGGATGTGCTCACTAATTGTTTCTAAAAGAAATTGGAATTTAAGGTAAATATCAGGACCTCAAATATTTTTCATTTGAACTTCATACTTTGAAAAGAATGAGAGAGTACCATAATAACTTAAGAAAAACTATTTGTAACCGTGTCGCATGAATGATTTGCGAGCGGGGTAATTCCTTAAATTTATTTTTGACCGCTTTGCATGAATGATTCGCGAGCGGGGAAATAGATACATCTATGATTCGCGCCGTTCGACTCTCGGTAATGCATAGTTTATATTTATGTTGAATCGGGCCGAACGTCCTCGGTGGTATTGTGTGTAACAGTAGTATCAGAAGTTTCTTTATAATTGATAGCAATTCATTGTTTGTGTGATCAAATGTTTTTAAGGAAGCATGTGACTTAAGTTCTTGAATATGGTGAATCTTGTCCATTATTTCTTGTCCTAGCCTTATTGTTGTACATCATGCTTAACTAAAATCTCATATTATTGTGTTATTGGCCCTAATAAGTGTCGAAGTCGATCCCTTGTCACTACTTCTTCGAGGTTAGACTAGGTATTTACTGGATACATATTACTTATATGCTCATGCTACTCTTTGGTACTTAACTGTACAGGGTCTGACGCAGGTGCATCTGGTTACTAGTCCGGTGCGCAGAGTTGATCCCCATTCCGAGACTCCACGGTGAGCTACCCTCCGAGCCGTTCCGTAGTAGCTGGAGTCTCTCCTACATTTTATTTTTGTTATGTCTACTTCTTTCCGGATAGTAGGCTAGTATTATCTTGTATATTCTACTAGATTGCCCACATACTTGTGACACCAGGTCTTGGCACACACACTAGTAGACTTTTGATATTTTGGGTTGTATCTAAATGATCACGATTGCACTCATTGTTCCGTCTAAATCTTGTTACATTAGTAAATTCTAAAAATATTTCAATTAATGTATAATTTTATCTACTTAGTGATTTACTTGAACGGGAGATTTTTAGTTTAATCAGTGTTGGCTTTCCTAACAATGGTGTTGGCCGCCATTGCGGCCTAATAGGAAATTGGGTCGTGACACATTTCATAACACTTCCCTTTAGATGTCCGTAGATAATGTGCCTCGTTAAATCTTACTAAGAAAAAATCCTAAGGAAAATTTTTTTAGTGAAGGAAAAATAGCACACATAGCTTGTAGTACGTATTATTTGATGCCTCTTTAAAAACCCTGCCAGATAAATCCAGTGAGACAAAACCTTGGCTAAGGAAAAAAGAGTGAATCACGTATCTTACTCTCCCTGATAAAAATATCACTTTACTTTTCGAAAATGATGCATTCCAATCATGTATATCAAACTTCTCAAATGTTGAGGCTAGTAATGATTTATGGAAAAAAATCAACTAAATAATCAATCAAATAAATTTGTTGAACATCTATATCACCAATCCTCCTGAGCCGAGGGTCTATTGGAAACAACGTCTCTATTCTCACAAGGTAAGGGTAAGGTCCATGTACACACTACGCTCCCCAGACCTCACAGTGTGGGATAATACTTGGTATGTTTTTGTATCTATATCACCAATCCGTCCAAGATCACGTTAGAAAAAAAGATCATGTTTTAAACTAACTTTGGTAAAATGTGCTTTATTATGTCTCCTTCAATATTTCATTCTTTTAATTGATCTATACAAGTAACATCATCTTCAATATTATTGGAATCTTCTCTTCAAATGAAAGTCACATGTCTCGTTTGTGTTGAGTCACTTACTTTACAAGAAGCTAATATCTTGTTATAACTTGAATAAGAATCAGTAGCTGACTGCCAAACCTTCACATGCAACTAGATTGTTTGAAGAAAAAGCTTCAGAAAATGCATGCATTTGCATAACCAACAAAACCTTGGTAATATTTATTAGGATAAGAAAATATTTACCAATGATTTTCTTTTTCACTATAATACTAATCATATTCCACTATCTCCATAAAAGAGTAAATTTAAATTTTGATAGCATAATGTTATACTCATGGTTCTAGCAAGAAACATAAGTGTACCAATTGAACTAAGACATAAAAACAAATCATATATGTCATATAAGGATTATTGAAGCTTTATAACAAATTTCTCGGGAACTTTTATGTGTTTTAGAGAAATTTACATCCTTCAAGGATTTTCATTATGTGCATATCAAGATTTTTTATATATCGCCAGATTAAAACCTGAAAATGATTTCATCCACCACAGGAAAACATGTATCCATATAACTAATGCCAGGGTATTTACTAAAAATATTTTACCACAAGTCGTCTTTATGTCTATCTACTTGATTTATCATTTTACTTTTAGCAAAAAAATATATTTGTACCTCCACTGGCTTTATATTTCAGATTTTAGGACTATCCGTCAAACTTCACATTTTTCAGGTGAAGCCAATCTTGATTGCTTATTTTTTATTTTTGTCCAATCTATCTGTCCATATTCCATGACATATTTAAGATCAAGATTCTCGTCAATATTAATAATATTGAGTACTATATTAAATCAACAATATCGTCGACGACCATTTTATATTGGTTCTATTGTTACTAAATAAATACACAACTTATTGAGAGCCCATTATTTCAGGTACCTGAGCCTCTCCCATAAGGTAATGTAAAGTGTTATGTCATGGTGCTCTTATAAAGCACTTGCCTCTTTATTATGACCATCTTGATCATTTGGTCCTCTCCTTCTTCAATGAGTTTTTTTCTTTATAAGTGATTGGTCTATTACACTTCATATGTGCCATAGACTCTATCCATCATGGATTTTATTCTATTTGGAGCATTAACAGCTGAAATATAACATTTAGCTTTGGGTCAGCAAATGTGCCTAGCAATATTATGCAAATGAATTACCACTTGAACTTCAAGCTCATATTTTCATGTACAAGGATCTAGATATAATCATAATAATTCATTTCACGTATTATTTTTTCAGCTGTCCATTTTCTTCCCCTAATGTTTGGATTACCAACACATATCCCCAACCTTTTTTGGGGACTCATCTTTATGCATTGTGGTGGAACAAATAAATCGTATAACACATCCATAATTCTAAATAAAAATTATTTGGTTTCTGATCCTGAACCAATTTTGATAAGGAGAATTTATCATAACTTGTTGGCTAAGATGCGTAAAAGTGATGCTATATAGTAAATAACACATAACACCTTTTGTACGTTCCAAAAATCAATGGATACAATCCTAACCTTAGTTGGTATAATGATTCATTTATCATGAGAACAAGCAACATAAGAGAATTCTTAAAGAATATTTTATTTCTTCAATATATGACAACATGAATTCTCAATCATCTTGCGCATTTTATTTGAATGGGGATGGCCAAAACCGGTAACGCCAACAGATATCTGAAAACCTCTAGTTCACTGTGGCATGTGATTGCATTATCATGCTTATTACTTGTATAGTACAAAATAGGAGGTAAGCCAGGTAACCTTTCATATTTACCCGATATTAATACACAAATATTCAATTTTCCCATTGTTTATAGTATCAATGTGCCAATCATTTTGGCTAATATCTTAGAAACTCAAAAGTTTCTTTGAGACTTGCTATAATATAATTCTGTATTCATAATCAATTTCATTCCTCCAAAATAGTACTATGTTTTCTCTTCCGGAGCTCTCAAATAATTTTGTACTATACGATCTTTTATTACACCATCCAAGTGGTGAATATTTACATCACATAAAATACTATGTTATTATTGTCATTGTCAAAATTATTATAGGTGTCATAACCCAAAACTAACCCTCTCGTGATGGCGCCTATCGTGGTACTAGGAAAGCCAACACATTTCCAAAACACATCGATGTTTCATTTTAAAAGATAATTCAAAGCTTTTCATAATAAAATCTTCATAAAATAGTTCAACTCAAAGTAAAAGAAAATGCGGAAAAAGATAGCCCGACATCGGGGTGTCACTAAGTCATGAGCATCTAAACAAGACTAGAATCATAGTTTACAATGTTCCACTAATACCAAAACAGAAAGAAAAGGTAACAATAGAGGAGAATCAAGGGTCGTGGACGTCAGCAACTACCTCGTATGTCTTCGACAACCACAAGTGCACGGACTCAACGATCTCTGCGAACGGTCTCACCTGAATCTGTACACAAGGTGCAGGGAGTAACGTGAGTACTTCCAACTCAGTAAGTAACATAATTAAATAAGGAAATGAGTAACAAAGCCGAGCTACATACAATACAGTTCTTTCCAGAAATCTCAGTAAAGGAAATTAGGCATGCTTTCAAATCGGTGTTCTAAAATAAAAGTATTTCGAGCTCCAGTGAAATAGTATAAGTACTCCAAATTATCACAACAACAATGACTAGCAACAAAGTGCAACAATAAATAAAATCATGTACAACCTCACAGGGCTACTGTCACTCATCTATCTCGACAGCTCAATCACTCGGCTCCCAACCTCAATACTCTCAATCAAGGTACCTGCGCTCACTGTGGGTGTTCAGACTCGGGAGGGGCTCTACAACCCAAGTTCTATATTGTTGCAGCATGCAGCCCGACCCAATACTGCTGCGACATACAACCCGTTCCATATATTGTTGTAGCGTGCAACCCGATCCAAGTATTGCTGCAGCGTGCAGCCCGATCCGATAGAAATGGATCGAAGGCTTGTTGCGACGTGCCCGATCCCATATTACTGCGGTGCGCAGTCTGATCCAACATATCTCACACAGCTCTTAACCCGACACTTAGACCCTAAATCAGTCACTAGCCTCTGCAGCCTCACAAATATCACAATAACAACCCTAACAGAGAATATAACAAGTATTAATAAAATCATGAGAGAGAGCTGAGATAAAATGCATAGGCAAACAACAGCTGAGTATAAGACAACAATTTAGCAGTCAATACAACAAATTCAGGACCATTGCGGGTCCCAAAAATGTTTTCATATAGCCTAGCATGGTTTCTAACATGTAAAGACAATCAATAATTCGAAAACAAGAATGGATAGGTAATAACAATGGGCTATTTGACTTTATAGTCTACCGGGAAGGACCAAGTTTCAATCCCTCACGGTGAACGCTCACACGCCCGTCACCTAGCATGTGCGTCACCTCTAAATATCAACATTATATGAATTTATCGAGGTTTCATACCCTCAAAACCAGTTTTAAGATCGTTACTTAGCTCAATTGGAACAAATCCCTACTCTGCAATGCTCTTGACTCTCGATTCGGCCTCCAAATGCTCTGAATATAGTCACAACCAGTACAATACCATCAATATAGGCTAAAGGAATAAACTCCACAAGAAAATTATCAAATTAGACTCAAACCCGGTCCCCGATCCCACGTCTCGAAATCCGACAAAAGTAATAAAACTTGAAAGCCCATTCACTCACGAGTCTACTCAAACGAAATTTATCAAAATCCGACCTCATTTGGTCCCTCAAATCCCCAAATTACTCTTTCCAAAATCCCAAGCCCTAACCCCCTATTTTCACTCCTAAATCCCACTAATTAGATGAGAAAACAACGAGAAAACACCATACCTAGGAGTATTAAATTTCAAGCAACTTACCTTACCGAAAAACCCTTGAATCCTCTTCAAAATTACCCAAAAAGCTCCAAGGTCGGACTAAAAATGGTGGAAATGAGTAAAAATTCGCGAAGTCTTCTATTTATAGTTTATGCCCAGGCTTTCGTACCTGCGGCTCAAAATGTGCACCTGCTGTGCCAAATTTGCGAAAAACCTCCACATCTGCGGAAAATCACTTAAATCCCCCAACTCCGCTGTCACGACCCAAAATCCCTAAGGTCGTGATGGCGCCGAACATCAATGTCAGGCAAGCCAAATCATTAATTAATTGAAATAACTTTCCGATTTAAAACATTTATGAAAACACTTCCTTTCACTTCATTAAATAATAACCAACTAACAGTCTGTTAATTAAAACAATGGTTCAAAGATTACACTTAAGCAATTATATCCCGCTACATATCCCAGAACCCGGGGTCACAAGTACATGAGCAATTTCTAAGAATTCAACAATCATTACAAGCATGTCCGAAATACAACTTGACATGGAAATTTAAATGAAATATATATAGTACGAAGGAGACTCTGTCAGGTGCGGATCGCCTCCGGATGATACAACTCGCCTAAGTCTCCAAATCCTCCACATTTCTATGAAAGTACCTGTGCAATAAAATGCACAGCAAGTGTAGCATGAGTACAAAAATAACGTATACTCAGTCAGTCGCCCGCCTAACCCCAGAGAGGTAGTGACGAGAGGTCAAATTAGACACTTACTAAAGGTCAATTTAGAATATTTAGGTATGACACTAAGCATGATTTATCATAGGCAATTTATAAAACAGGATTTAAATATCTATCAATTCCGTTTACGTTTAACACTTTATATCTTCTACATATTAATAATTAATCAACATGGTGATTCAATCAAATAATAATAAATCGACGGGAAGGAACAACTTCTTCCAAAAATCTTTTTAATAACTTTAAATCTCTGTCATTTCACTTGATAATCTAATATTTCAGGCCAGTGATCAGGCAAAATCATAAGAACAACGCAGCAAATATCATGCGCAAGCAATGCCGAGGGTCGAACGGTGCAGACCAACAATAATATATGACAGGATATAATGAAATACAGTAGACATGTAAGACTGTGAGCAGCAAATACGTATCAAGTACAGAAATCCAGGTAACTACTAAGAATAAACAACAATGTACACTTTCCTTTTTCCCAAATACCTGTCAAGCCAATATCAATATAAAAATACCAAATAGTCATGCGCACACAAGGATAAAACAACCGTCCGGAGTCGAAGGAACTTTAATCACTGAATAGTCGTAAAGCTTCCCCCGCTGGCGAATCATACCTGCGATTCGGGTGCTGACACTTTTATACCGAATTACCATAAAGCTTCCCTCGATCGCGAATCATACCCGCGACTCGAGTGCTGACACACTTATACTGAATTATCCTAAAGCTTCCCTCGATTGCAAATAATACCTGCGACTCGAGTGCTGACACACTTGTACTGAATTATCATAAAGCTTCCCTCAATCACGAATCATACTTGTGACTCGAGTGCTGACACACTTATACTGAATTATCATAAAGCTTCCCTCGATTGTGAATCATACATGCGACTCGAGTGCTGAAACGAATCATACCTGTTATTCAAGTGTTGACTCTTATATATATATATACATATATATACCGAATTTATCAATAAGCTCAGTAGGGCTATACTTGTAACAAGAATTAACTCACTGGAAACTCAGAGGCAATCTTTCCACCATTTTCGTGCTAGTTCAAGGATAATAAACAGCTCAAAGTATGCCTAAAGATACATATAAGTCACATAAAAGCATGCTTGTGAGCCCTAAAGCTACCCAACATGGCATAATAGTCTACGTACAAACTCTCGTCACTTTGTACGCATGTAGCCCCCAAAACACATTACACACAACATATATAACACCTATGGGGAAAATTCCCTCTTACAAGGTTAAAAAGGAGACTCACCTCGTGTCGAATCTACCCCTCGGACCAAGGATGCGCCCGAACTCTGAACTCTACACCTGAGGACTCGCAACTAGCCAAATATTGTACAATTATATCAATTTAAGCTCAAGGTAGGTACCCAAATATGGTACAAAGACACCAAGTCTTACTACCTTACCAACCCCAACCGGACCATTATAACCCAAAAGCCCTTCCTCTGCCGGCACAAAAGCACTGAAATATCGAAATCACACTCTGAGAAGACCTCCCTTCAAACCATTCATCACCCCCAATATAAGGGAAAACGTTCTATCATCATATCGACACCGCGCGACAATCAATTGCAAATATCATCACTACCCGAGCACAACCTTAAGGCTCCCAGAAATACAGCTACTGAGCCGAAATAACATATTACCCTTTTGCAGGGCCATAACAACAGCCACGACCAATTACACATGGAAGCATCTCGGATTACATTCGTAGCACCATTTCTATTCCTCAAATTCCTGATCCATAGCAAGAACTTTGCGACACGTAAGATTGAGTAGGAATGAACATTGGCATAAGCCTCAAAGTAATCAACTCGCACGATGAGGAATCAAGAAGGTAAGTACTCTTAACAGCCCTATAGCCTCTCGAAGATAATTACAGACGCCTCCGTATCGGTCCGCAAGACTCTACTAGACTTGCTCATGACTCGTAAGACCTACGGCAACCTAGCGCTCTGATACCATGTTGTCACGACCCAAAATCCCAAAGGTCGTGATGGCGTCGGACATCATTGTCAGGAAAGCCAAATAATTAATTAATTGATTTAACTTTCCGGTTTAAAACATTTATGAAAACACTTCCTTTCACTTCATTACATAATAACCAACTAAAATTCTATGAATTAAAACAATGGTTTAAAGATTACACTTAAGCAATTATATCCCAATATATATCCCAAAACCTGGTGTCACAAGTACATGAGCAATTTCTAAGAATTCAACAATCATTACAAGCCTGTCCGAAATACAACTGGACAAGGAAATTTAAATGAAATAGATACAGTACGAAGGAGACTCTGTCAGCTGCGGATCGCCTCCGGATGATACAGCTCGCCTAAGTCTCAGAATCCTCCACATTGCTATGAAAGTACCTGTGCAATAAAATGCATAAGTGTAGTATAAGTACAAAAACAATGTGTACTCAGTAAGTCGCTCGCTTAACCTCAGAGAGGTAGTGACGAGAGGTAGTGATGAGAGGTCAAATTAGACACTTACTAAAGATCAATTTCGAATATTTAGGTATGACACTAAGCATGATTTATCATAGGCAATTTATAAAACAGGATTTAAATATCTATCAACTCCGTTCATGTTTAACACTTTATATCTTCGACATATTAACAATTAATCAACATGGTGATTCAATCAAATAATAATAAATTGAAGAGAAGGAACAACTTCTTCCAAAAATCTTTTTAATAACCTTAAATCTCTGTCATTTCACTTGATAATCTAATACTTTATGCCAGTGATCAGGCAAAATCATAACAACTAAGCAGCAAATATCATGCGCAAGCAATGTCGAGGGTCGAATGGCGCGGACCAACAATAATATATGACATGATATAATGAAATACAATAGACATGTAAGTCTGGGAGCAGCAAATACATATCAAGTACAGAAATATAGGTAACTACTGCGAATAAACAACAGTGTACAGTTTCCTTTTTCCCAAATACTTGTCAAGCCAATATCAATAAAACAGTACCAAATAGTCATGCGCACACAAGGATAAGACAACCGGACGGAGTCGAAGGAACATTTAATAACCGAATAGTCGTAAAGTTTCCCCCTATCGCGAATCATACATGCGACTCGGGTGCTGACACATTTTTACTGAATTACCATAAAGCTTCCCTCGATCACGAATCATACCAGCGACTCAAGTGCTGACACACTTATACTGAATTATCATAAATCTTCCTCGATCGCGAATCATACCTGCGACTCGAGTGCTGACACACTTATACTGAATTATCATAAAGCTTCCCTCGATCGCGAATCTGCGACTCGAGGTGCTGACACACTTATACTGAATTATCATAAATCTTCCTCGATCGCGAATCATACCTGCGACTCGAGTGCTGACACACTTATACTGAATTATCATAAAGCTTCCCTCGATCACGAATTATACCTACAACTCGAGTGCTGACAGACTTATACTGAATTATCATAAAGCTTCCCTCGATCGCGAATCTGCGACTCGAGGTGCTGACACACTTATACTGAATTATCATAAAGCTTCCCTTGATCGTGAATCATACCTGCGACTCGAGTGCTGACTCTTATATATACATATATATACCGAATTTATAAATAAGCTCAGTAGGGCTATCCTTGTAACAATAATTAACTCACTTGAAACTCAGAGGCAATCTTTCCACCATTTTCATGCTAGTTGAAGGATAATATACAACTCAAAGTACATCTAAAGATACATATAAGTCACATAAAAGCATGCTTGTGAGCACTAAAGCTACCCGACATGGCATTATAGTCGCTACGTACGGACTCTCGTCACATTACACACATAGAACCCAAAACACATTACACACAACATATAGAACACCTATGGGGACAATTCCCTCTTACAAGGTTAGAAAAGAGACTCACTCGTGTCGAATCTACCCCTCGGGCCAAGGATGCGCCCGAACTCCGAACTCTGCACGTGAGGATTCGCAACTAGCCAAATATGGTACAATTAGATCAATTTAAGGTCAAGGTAAGGAAATTATCCTATTTATTCAATAATTCAACATTCTTGAAGAAATTCCCAAATTTAACCTCGGGCCGACACACTTAAATTCCGAAAACTGTCGAAGGAATCACTCACCCATAGCCTAAGGATCGTTATTATGTGGTTTCTACTTGAATTCATAAAAATAAATTGGTAAGGCACCAATTTCTCAAGAACCCTAATTTACTACCCAACTCTTGATTTTTCAATGATTTAGTGGGGAATTTAACTAGTAATTCATGTTGGAAACTAGTGTTAGAGTGGAATTACTTACCTCTTTAGTAGCTAGGTCGTGGAACCTTCTTCCCCAAGCTCCCAAGTCTCTAATGGTGGTGGAAAATGAAAGAAAGGGGCAAAATCCCGTGTTTTAAAGGAAACATCCTGCTTGGCCTACAGGGGTTCCGCACCTGCGGCTCGAGGACCGCACCTGCGGTCTCGTGCCTGAGAGCTGAGGCTCGCACCTGCGGAACTGGGCGAGTGGGGCTGGGGTCTCACATGTGGAGGGATGACCGCACCAGAGGTTCCGCTCCTGCGGACCTTTGTCCGCACCTGCAAGAAAGGTGGACCTCACCTGGGGTCGCACCTACGATGCTTGGGACCGCATGAGCGGTCCTGCACCTGCGACTAGGAAACTGCACCTGCGTTCATTTCAGAATAGGTGCACCAGCAACTATTTTAGCTGGTTTTTAGCCCCGTTGGGTGCCCAGGAGGACCCTGGGCCCACCTGAGCCCTCGTCCAAATATACCAACAAGTCCCAAATCATAATATAGACTCGCTCGAGCCTTCAGAACACTCAAAACAACACTAAGACTTAAATCACCTACCAAAACATCATAACTTAAGAACTTCAAGTTCTTGGATTCTATAATGATGCGCCGGACCGACCTACACTACTCGGAATGACCTCAAATTTTGCAGACAAGTCATAAATGACATAACGGAACTATTTCTGGTCTCGGAATTCCGTTCAGACCTCGTAACATAAAATCAAGTTCCAAACCAAATTTCAAACTTAAGGAAATTCCTATTTCTATATTGGGCGCCGAAACGCTCCCGGGTCATCGAAAACCCATTCCGAACATAGGCCCAAGTCCGAAATCATCATACGAAGCTAGTGGAACTACCGGAACTCGATTCCGAGGTCATTTACTAAGATTTCCTATCTTAGTTTATGTCCTCAACTTAAGGCTTCTGAAATGAGAATTTTCTTTTTAAGCCAACTCTAACCTTCCCAAAAATCGAATTCCGACCACACCTACAAATCATAACACCTGAAATGGAGCTGCTCACGACTTTAAAGCGCTGAACGACGCGCTAGAGCTCAAAACTACTGGTCGGGTCATTACATCCACACCTACGCTCTCTATTCGCTTTTGCAAGCTCGCAGGTGCGGAAAAGTCCACGCACCTGCGACCACTGCCATAACTCTTCTCTTCCGATCCTGCGGGCTCGCAGATGCGCACACCCACTCACACTTGCAGTTTTCCCCAGTCCAACACACTTCCGCACCTGCAGCGTCGCACCTACGGAAATACCTCTTAGGTGCGATTACACCAGCAACAGGCCAACTTCAGCAATTCTCCAAACTTCAAACTCGATCTGTTAACCACCTGAAATACACCCGAGGTCCTCGGGACCTCAACCAAACATGCCAACAAGTCACATGGCCCTATAAAAACTTAGTCGAACGTTCAAATCACTCAAAACAACATCAAAACACCAAATTACCCTCGGATTCAAGCATAAGAACTTCTAAACTTCCAAATTCCGCCAACGATGCCGAAACCTACAAAACCACGTCCGAATGACCTCAAATTTTACACACACGTCAAAAATTACACCACAAACCTACTCCAACTTCCGGAAATCCATTACGACCCTGATATCAAATTTTCCATTGCTGACCAAAATTGCCAAATTTCCAACTTTCGCCAATTCAAGCCTAATTGCTCTATGGACCTCCAAATCACATTCTGGACGTGCTCGTAAGTCCAAAATCACCTAACGGAGCTTATGGAACCATAAAATCCAAATCCGAGATCGTTTACACATACATCAACATACAGTTGACTTTACCAACTTAAGCTTCTAACTGAGAGACTAAGTATCTCATTTCACTCCGAAACTACTCCGGACCCAAACCAAATAACCCGGTATAAAATAATATAGATGAATAACAAAAAAAGAAGCAGAAATAGGGGAAACGGGGCTATACCTTTCGAAATGACCGGTCGGGTCGATATATCCTCCCCCCTCTTAAACAAATGTCCGTCCTCGAATGAGTCGAGAAACATACCCGGAGTCTCAAATAGGTGTGGATATCTGCTCCAAATCTCTCGCTTGGTCTCCCAAGTGGAATCTTCCACAGGTTGACCTCTCCACTGCACCTTCACTGAAGTTATGTCCTTTGACCTCAACTTTCGTACTTTCCGATCCAAAATGGCTGTCGGCTCCACATCATAAGTCATATCACCTTCCAACTGGACCGTGATGAAGTCCAAAACATAAGAAGGATCTCTAGTATAGTTCTGGAGCGTGGAAACATGAAACACTAGGTGCACACTCCTCAAGCTGGGTGGCAAGGAAAGCATATAAGCCATCTCCCCTATCCTCTGAAGCACCTCAAAAAGCCCAATGAACCGGGGGCTCAACTTGCCCCTCTTCCAAAACCTCATAAACCCCTTCATGGGTGACACCTTTAGCAAAATATTCTCCACAACCATAAAAGACTCATCATGAACCTTCCTGCCCGCATAGCTCTTCTGCCTAGACTGCATCGTGCGAAGCCGCTCCTGAATTAATTTTACCTTGTCTAATGCATCCTGGACCAAGTCTGTACCCAAGAGCCTATCCTCACCTGGCTCAAACCATCCTACCAGAGATCTACACCTCCTTCCATATAAAGCCTCGTACGGAGCCATCTGAATGCTCGACTGATAACTGTTGTTATATGCAAACTCCACGAGTGGAAGAAATTGGTCCCATGAACCCCCAAAGTCAATGAAACAAGTGAGCAACATGTCCACCAATATCTGAATAGTGCGCTCGGACTGTTCGTCCATTCTAGGTTTAAACTTTGTGCTCAAATCAACCTGAGTATCCAACTCTCGCTACACGGCCCTCCAAAACTGCAATGTGAACTGAGTACCTCTATCTGAAATGATGGAAACTGGGACACCATGCAGGCGAACAAACTCTTGAATATAAATCTCAGCCAACTGCTCTGAAGTGTAAGTAGAACCAACTGGAATAAAGTGCGCGGACTTGGTGAGTTGATCCACAATAACCCAAATAGCATCAAACTTCCTCGAAGTCCATGGGATCCCAACTAAAAAGTCCATGGTGATCTGCTTCCACTTCCACTCCGGGATCTCTAATATCTGAGGCAAGCCACCCGATCTCTCATGCTCATACTCAATCTGCTAACAATTGAGACATTGAGCCACAAATCCAACTATATCCTTCTTCATCCACCTCTACCAATAGTGTTGTCTCAAATCCTGGTACATCTTCCCGACACCCGGATGGATGGAATACCACGAACTATGGGCATCCCTCAAAATCAACTCCCGAAGCCCATCTACATTAGACACATATATCCGACCCTACATCCTCAACAAGTCATCATCACCAACAGCCACATCCCTAGCATCACCTCGCTGGACTCTGTCCTGAAGAACGAGCATGTGGGGGTCATCATACTAACGCTCCCAGATACGGTCATAAATAGAAGACCTGGAGACCACGCAAGCCAATACCCGACTCAGCTCCAATATATCCAATCTAACAAGCTGGCCCGCTAAGGCCTGAACATCCAATGCCAAGGGTCTCTCTACTGCCGGAAGATATGCTAAAGTTCCCAAACTCTCCACCTGGCGACTCAAAACATGGTCCACCACATTGGCCTTCCCCGGATGGTACAAAATAGTGATATCATAGTCCTTAAGAAGCTCCAACCATCTCCGCTGACGCAAATTAAGATCCTTCTGTATAAACGAATGTTAGAGACTCAGGTGATCAGTATAGATTTCACAATGAACCCTCATACAAATAATGATGTTAAATCTTTTAGGCGTGAACAATGGCTGCTAACTCAAGATCATGGACATGATAATTCTTCTCATGGGTATTCAACTTACATGAGGCATAGGCAATCACCCAACCCTCCTGCATCAGAACACATCCAATACCTGTCCTCGGGGCATCACAATACACAGTGTAATAACCTGAAGTTGATGGCAGAAATAAAAGTAGAGTTGTGGTCAATGTAGTCTTGAGCTTCTGAAAGCTCTCCTCACACTCGTCCGACCACCTGAATGGGGAACCCTTTTGGGTTAATTTGGTCAAGGGAGATGAAATAGATGAAAATCCCTCCACAAAGCAACGGTAATTACCCACCAAACCAAGAAAGCCCCTAATCTTCGTGGCTGAGGATGGTCTATGACAACTTTGCACCGCCTCTATCTTCTTCGGATCCACCTAAATACCCTCACCGAATACCACGTGCCCCAAGAATGCTACTAAACCGAGCCAAAACTCACACTTGGAGAACTTTGCATGAAGCTTCTCCTCCCTCAATCTCTGTAATACAACCCTCAAATGCTGAGCATGCTCCTCCTGGCTACGAGAGTACACCAGGATGTCATCAATGAATACAATAAGGAACGAGTCCAAATAGGGCTGGAACACGATGTTCATCAAATTCATGAATGTTGCTGGGGCATTGGTCAGCCCAAAAACATCACGAAGAACTCATAATGGCTATAGCGGGTTCTGAAAGCTGTCTTAAGAATATCCAAACCCTGAATCTTCAGCTAGTGATACCCAGATCTTAAATCAATCTTGGAGACCACCCTCGCTCCCTAAAGCTGGTCAAATAAATCATCAATACGAGGAAAATGATACTTGTTATTGACTGTGACCTTGTTCAACTGACTGTAATCAATACAAATCCTCATGGAACCATCCTTCTTCTTCACAAATAGAACCGGTGCACCCCAAGGTGACATACTAGGCTGAATAAACCCCTTATCAAGGAGTTCCTGAAGCTGTTCTTTCAACTCCTTCAACTCCGCTAGTGCCATATGATACGGTGGAATAGAAATGGGCTGAGTGCCCGGCACCAAATCAATACTAAATTCAATATACCTATCAGGCGTCATGCCCGACAGGTCTGCAGGAAACAAATCCAAAAAAGCACGTACCACCGGAACAAAATCAATGGCGGGAGTCCCTACACTAACATCTCTCACAAAAAACAGATAGGATAGACAACCCTTCTCAACCATGTGCTGATCCTTTCAAATATGAAATCACCCTACTAGGTACGTAGTCTACAGAAACTCTCCGCTCAATCCTCAGAAATCCCGGCATCGCCAATGTCACGATCTAAGCGTGAAAATCTAGAACATCAATACATGGGGATAACCAATCCATACCCAATATAACATCAAATTAAACCATACTAAGTAGAAAATATCCACTCGGGTCTCTAGACCCCCAATAGTCACCACACATGAGCAATACCACGATCCACAATAATAGTATCGCCCACAAGAGTAGATACATGAACCGATGAAACTAAAGACTCACGGGGCATATCCATACAATGAGAAAAATATGAGGAAACATATGAATACGTGGAACTAGGTTAAAATAATACTGAGGCATCTCGGTGGCAAACTGAAACAATACCTGTAATCACAGCATCTGAAGCAATGGCATTTGGTTTGGCAGGGAGGGCATAGAAACGGGAATGGCCACCCCTGTCGCACCCCTTTTTCCTCGCGGTAGTCCGAGGCTTCGACATCTATTGGGACAACTCATATCCTTTTGGGAAGGGGTATGGAATCTGAAGTTTTGCCACCTAACAGATTTAAGGTACGTTAGGACACCTAATGAAAGTAACTCATAAACCGATTCACATTACCAGAGATTGGGTAAGGGCTCAAAATTACCTTGAGGGGAAGGTGTTAGGCACCCCTCGAGGTCCACAATGGTGGGTCCTGGCCAAACTCATTTTAGTGAATTAGTCATAAAGCAATTTAAACAAGTGAAGATTATTTTAAAACGGAAATAAAAGGGGATCTTAGGTTTATTATCCTATAGGATATCTTCTGTGCAATACTAGGTAAACTTTCCCCAAATAGAGGTGTTACGCGTAGCATTAGCGCACATGTCATCATATCCTTTACTACTCAATTACCCTCCCCTTAATTACTACTTAAGCGATTTTAATTGAATATGTACTCTATGCGTGCATTACCCGCCCCTTTACCTATGGCCTTGGAGGTGTTTAGGACCTCTATTAAGGTGGTTCTAGACTCACCTATAGTGCTTAAAAGGAGAAAATCTAAGGGACAAACAAAACAAATAGGACTGTCATATAACAAAGTAGTCAAAGGCTCATATTTACCTCCACAAATAAGCAAACAATTGCACGTCTCAAACACCAATTTTAAACACTGTAAAGTCCTATAGAAGGATGTCTAGGTGACCACAAAACCAGAATATGCAGCATTTGTTAAGGGGAAGCCGTGAACACCTAATCAGTTTGCCTACTGATTTTATGGCTTACTGAATCTGGGCAGTTTATAAGCAATCATACAAACACAATTCAGAAGTTCAGAATTTTAGTTGTCCTACAGGCTTGCCCAGATGTGGATCAGCGGTATCCTCTAAACATGTCATCTAAGCATTAATCAGGACCATAACTCTAAACCATGATTGATTTTAAGCAGGCAATTTTTATCCGCTTAGACCCTATGTTGTCTATGTGCTGGGGATGATCACAAGCATAATCACAGAAATTGATTTTTACATATTTATGTCTACAAGCATGATACTAAGTGTCAAACTATTTTTAGACTTATTCCTTATAGGCATGACGGCTAAGTGTTCATACTGATTCCAAATATGATTTCCTAAGGATATGATATCTAAGTGAGCAGAATCTTATATGAATTTGATAATTCCCAAATGAAGATCCTATAGGTATGGTTTCTAATGCACATTGAGACTTGAATTTATGCATGAACCTAAATTTTTGATACAGAATTGATAAACTTCCCATAACATGATTTCTAAGATGTAAAGTGGAAATTCAGGACAAATAACGAGATAAGTCCTATAGGCATGATTTCTACCCGATCACAACAAAGATATATAAAAATCCCTCCCAGCATTACTAATAACCCCAATATCTATTTTTACAAAAATTATTACAGACCAGATATAAATGAATTACAGAATGAAATTACTATGCTATAGGAAGCCTAGATAGGCCCAAATAAAGCCTGGAAAACCAGGCCTTCACCCAAGTCTGAAATGCAAGTATCTCATAGTACCAAAATGGTATCCTGGTGTGTCAAAGTTCCCAATGGCCTCAAGGACCTCGGGCAATGCTCACACCAGAAACCCTTTAAAGAAAACAGTTTTGTGTATAAGTGTGGAAGAGCCAGCCCCAGTGCGTTAGAGTTCAGAGGAGTCTCATGGACTCCTAGGCAGTGCTCACACTGTAGGGGCAGGACCCTAGGTGTTCTAAGAGTAGGAGTTGGAAAATAGTATATGAAAATAGGGAATAGTTTTAAGAAAAACAGTTTAGAAGTAAAACAGGAATAAACAGAGTCATTGCAACACTCTGAGTTCAAACAAAGACTTACAACAATCAAACAAGGGAAAAAAAATAGGATCACAACCATTTCAGGCAAAGCCTTACATTGCCTAGATTTAACTTTGTTCATTAATTATCACTAAGTAGGGCACATAGCATGCTGGGAAGAGAATAATAAACAGACAACTATATAAAGAAGGGTAGTAGGGGTTGGGAACATAGAACTCATTAGTCAGGAACACATAAAACATGGTGAGAGTGAAAGCATGCTGATTATCAAGGACATAGAGCAGGCAAGGGCAGGTTGATATCTCATAACAACCAGATTCCATAACACTCAATAGGACATACCATACTGATTAAAATCCATAAACATGAAACATATAAGTCTAACTACATGTGATAACAGCCAGATTACTGAATGGGACATAGCAACAGAAATGATCATGCTAATTTAAAGAAATAGACAAGAAAGTCATAGAAGTCCGGCTTCACATAAGCATTCATGCTAACAAAGGTCAATAATCAGGAAGGACATAGGTAGTCATGCTAATTGAGATCAACACACAGAAAAGACATGGATTTAACTACACAGAAGTGGTCATACTAATTGAGGTCGATAAGCATGAGAGACAGGAGTTTAAATGCAGAAGAAAACATGTTGATTTAAAGAATAACAGGAAAGACACATATCTAAATACAAAAGTAGAGCATACTGATTAAAAGCAATAAACAGGAAAGACATATATCTAAACACATAAGTAGAGAAATAGGCAGAAAAGCACATAGGTTTAATCTTTATAGCACAATGAATGCCAATAAGAGTGGAGACATACCAATTCAAGATAGAAAAACAGAAGGTGAAAGTATGCAGAACCCAGTGGTCTAGCCTTGGCTTTCAGCCGGCTAGACAGTGTAGTAAACACAAGTAGCATAAGGTTTGAATAAGAGCAAAAAAAAAATTGTGTGTGTGTGTTTTCTTCTAAATTATGTTCGTGTTTTAGAAGAATCAGAGTGAGAGTTTATATAGAACTTAGTAAGGTAAACCAAATAAGGCAAGAATAACTCGGAGTTCATAAACAGGGTAATCAAATAAATCAACCAGTTAATTGGAGAATTAACCCAATCAATTCATACAGAAAAATCCGGGAGAGACCCTTTAATTTGGGAGGGTCAATTAACTGCACTGATTAGGGTTTAAATAAGGTAAGAAATAAATCACATACCAATATAGGAGTCAATTGAACCCCCTAAATCAGAATTATAGTCTAACTAAGGCAAGTATTACTAATTAAATTCACGAAATAAGGAAAATAGGTAAATCACAGTGAAGTGCTAATTTTAACGGGAAAATATAATTTAAACCCTAAATAAAATCAATCAATATTTGATTGACAGAAACAAACAAATAATGGGAAAAATTATTGAACTAATTAGTGCAATAAACGAAAAGACCTAGGGTTTAAAGCAGATACGCAAAATTAGTCACACCAGTAGAGAATAATCAGATTCAACACTTGAAAGTTTGAAAATCGTTTGAAGAGAACTTAGGACGAACCCTAGCTCTTAGAAATCACTGGAATCAAATAGCAATAAAGAAAACAAAATATTTTTTAGGAAAAGTATCGAATAACACTTAAAACATTTCAGATCTACAAGGATCTTAACATACCCAAGTAGTCATAAGATTAGGGTTTTCGAAAATGATAGAGATGAAAGGAAAACTGGTCTAAAACTACAGATGCGAACCATAAATTAGAAGAAAATAGTACTCATAAACGGAAATGGCCATAGACATGCCTGTGAAAATGGTTTCGAACAAAACCAGGTTGAATCTCTTTGAGATTCTCTCATAAATCGACGAAGTCAAACAACCAGAAGATGTAGAAGGCTGAGAAAGGCCGGAAAATACAGAGAAACCTCATGAACGGTGAGGTTTTTCGGTGAAGGCAGCTAGGTTTTAGGGGAGTGATTGAGAGAGAAGGGGAGGGATTACCGAAACGAAGACGGCGGGGGAAGGGAAATGAAGGGGTTTGGGTTGGCTTTAGGTTAAAATGATGAAAGAGTTATCGGGTAAAGATATAATGGCCAATTTTGACCGAGTAGGGTGATTTGAGAGACATAGGCCGCACTCTGATTTCTGAGCTGCCTACATATCTCTGGTTTTATAGGAATCAGGCCATGTGTAGTTCTGGATTCATCGGCGGAATATACCGATGAAGTTATCACAAAAACAGACACAAGGTTTCGGAATAGGGGAAATGGTTGCAGTGAGCGGTCAAGTTTGAGGTAACGTGAAGGAACTGGAGCAGGATTGTTCCTTTTGGGGTAATGGTCGCTTATCGGGTTACCTGTGAACAAAAGACGTGCTACAAGCATATATCTGTGCATAAATTTAAACATGATGCAAATTCCCTTCAGACCATGAGAATCGTCTTTGGACGGGTGAGGATGACGTCCGTAGACCATGATGTTCCGGGCCATGAATTATTCAGTGAGGGATTCTCAGGCCATGAAATGATGTTCTCGGGCCATGAAAATGGTGCATCCAAGCCATGATGCCTTTGAATAATGATATGCAAGTTTGAGAGATCCTCAGGCCATGGCATGGTGTCTTCCGGCTATGAGGATGATGCTTTCAGACAATGACGCCTTCAGACAAGTTGGCGATATTTTAGCTCATGAGGTACAAAATATGATGCTAGAAGCAACAAGACAAGGCTTAGTGTTGTAGGAAGTTGAGGGAAGAACTTAGCCCGAGAGAAGAAAATAGATAGTGGAAGGGAGACAGTTCTTAGTCTCGTGCGAGGTATGTCGCTCCCCCTTTATTTCCTTGCCCCCCCGAAGGGACTTAGGTGTGGAGATCGGGTTCTTAATATTGTTGACAAACTCCTTTTGAAGGAAGAAGTTAAATGAAGAGTCGCCACCTAACGATTCTTATGGTGCGTTAGGGCACCTTGAGTAGTTAACTCATGAACTAGTTTGCATTACCAGAGATTGGGTAAGGGCTTGAAATTATCCCAAGGGGAAGGTGTTAGGCACCCCTCAAGATCCCCAACTGTGGGTCTTGGCCAAATGGTTTCGTGAATTCGGACAACAAACAAATAACAAGCAAGGCTCACATAAGATGGGATTTCAAACAAGTGTTGGAGTTTTATTGAAAGTTTGGAAAAAAGAAATTAAAAGTAAACATTTGAGAAAATGTCCTAGGTTTAAAGTAATACGGATCAAATAAATGCAATAACCTGTAATCACTCCTCGATGAGGGGCTACACATGGTATTAACGCACCAGCCATCATATCCATATTCTACCCTTCCCACCCCCTGAAGGTAATTAAAGCGTATGTTGGTCACGGATTCTATTGCATGCACCCGTCACATCTTATCAGTCCTGGAGAAGGTTAGGACTACTATCCTAAAAGGTGGGTACTAAGCAGAACTCCTAGGTTTAAAGGACAAATTCTAAGCGACAAATAAAACATTTAGGACTGCAAGTATAGGGGACACACAAGACCAGATATGAGGCTCATGAATTCCTCCACAAATTGATACACATAACTAGCACGACTCAAACACAAAGAGCTCTTTGAATTTCAGAACCTAAGGCAGGATGTCTAAGTGAGAATACAATAATAGGGCAGTCTGATTACTGAGTTTCAAAAGAGATCTTTTAAACAGTTTTAGACTATGAATTCTGATATGTAATTAGCTAAACAATACAAATAGACGATTTTTTTCAGTTTTAATAAGCTTAATGCCTAAGGCTTGCCTTGGAGGGTTAAAAAATGATCCAGTTATCCTGTTTAAACTTAATCGTGGTAAAATAGGTGAGTATTTAAACTAATGTGAATGCAGTGTCCTACAAAACAGGATATCTAAATGCATGTAGAATTATGCAAACCTTCGCATGCTTTTCTAAATGCACACAACGTTTTCAGAAATCAGAATTTATTATTTTTTAGGGCGGAATTTACTTATTAACACATCTTTTTGACTCGAAACAGGAAATGCAAAAGCGTAGTTCAGTTGTTGAACCTAACACGTGATTCTAATGCAAATAACAATATGTCCTTAACACATGAGTTTGGCATAGGTAATATGAGCATGCTGAAAATGAATTCCTAAGGTAACATGATCTCTATGCAAATATTGACGACTAATGTTTTTAGCCTAAAACAGGATTTCTAGATATGGTGATCGTGAAGATGCAGAGACAGTAACATAACAACCATTTTTTAGTTATTTAACTACGAACAGGATTTCTAAGTAAGGCATGAGTATGACAAAGATGCTGAGATAAACGGGCCTAAAACATGTTCTCTAATGCATGCATGGAAAATATTTCTAAGCATGGTGACTATTGTGCACATATACAAAATAAATCCTATAGCATGGTTTCTACTCGTAATATATTAAGCATGCATAACCCCGCTCATTTCACTATCCGGCCCATAATCATTTTTACAATTAATTATTACAGACCAGCCTTGCACGAATTACACAAATAAATAATAAGATTAAGAAACTACTACAGAGAGCCTAACGGTAAGCCCAAATATCTAGATCTGAACATGCCATATGCGATGACCCTTGTAACCCAGGTGTGTCAGAGTTCCTAAGGATCTGAGAGGACCCTAGGCAGTGCTCACACCCAAGTACCCTACCCAGGAATGAGTAAGTGCAGTGTGGAATGACAACCTTGTGTGTCAATGTTTGATGGGTACTCAAATGGTCCCCTAGGCAGTGCTCACACGAAGGGGGCTGAACTTAGAACTAAGAGTAGTGAGATGTGCCTATAGTTTAAAAGAGGGTTGAGTTTGAAAAGTAGCTTTTGAAATAACTGTTTTGAAAATAGCTTCAGAGAACAACATGCGAATTTGTTTTATGAAAACTGGTTTGAAGAAGAAAGAAACAGGAGAATCAGCCACTCAGAACACACATGGTTTAGGAAGCAAGTACAAACAGGGATAAGGGGAACTGGGGGACAAATAAGTCACATAGTGGAAGTAGACTTTTACACAAATAGTCCTCAAGCTAGTGCTATAGGGTTTAAGCAATTACAGCCTAGTTGTCACAGAATGTTCATGCCAGGAATCTAACAGCATTAGACTAAGGGGGTGTCAAACGGAGTCACATATTAGGTCCAGGATTAGGGCTTACATAATAACTAAGTATTAGGGGGTACATGCTCATAGTGTTGGGAGTCAGGCAGAATCATAACGGAAACATACAAGGGAAAGCAATGGACATGTTAGACTAAAGGGAAATGGGAATCACATAGACAAGTAGACATGGTAAACATAGAAGGAAAGAAAGGTCACATGGACAAAGAAAATACATTAGCTGCAAGGCAAACAACAGAACCATAAGTAGAACCCCAATACAAACAGAAACATGTTGAGTTGGATGCTATAAACTTAAACTAGAAACATACCAGTTAGGAGTAACAATAGAACATCAAGGTGCATAGAAGTAGGGCAATATGACAGTGGTATGCAGAGCAATAGAGTGTTGTCTTTGCGTGTGTTCGTGTATCTCTTTGTCTATTATGCTAAAGAGAGTAGGGTGTTTATAATTCTGAAAACGAGTAAAGAAAATAAGGTAAGGAGTACCTAGTCTAATATAATTATGGAAATAATAACCAATTAGTATCAATTAATGGCCTGGACTCCCTTTAATTAAGGAGTCAAGTTCAAACGGGCCAATCAAAGTTAAATCAGGAAAGGAATCAACTAGAGTGATTTTACTATAATAAGGGTAGTAAAAGCATGGAGTATGTAATAAAGACCAGGTTCATAACACATAATTAAGGAAAGTAAAACTGATAGCATATTCACAAAGCAAACTATGAGTTTAATTCCGAAAATTAGTCGAGGGTATCTTGACTGTAATTGAAATCACAGAGAATCATGCATAATCAAGGAAAGTATCACACAATCAACAGAAACAAATTTGAAAAATCTGTACAGAACATAAAAAATCATAGGTTCGAAGAAAACATCACAACTATGCAAAGAGATACACAAAGTCAGTAGAGGGTATCAGCTCAACAACCCTCGAATCAATAATCAGATTTATTAAACAATAATTAGCACCAGAGTTCAGAGAACCCTAAGCGAGAGGAATAGTAGAGATTCAAAAACCCCAACCATGAATTAACGTAAGAAGCACAGAGCACATAGAAAGTCTAGAAGAAGTATACAGATTGGCTAAACATAGCAAATAAGACAAACTAAAATCCTAAAAAAATTTGGGGGTTTTCAATAAGAAGCTTTGAATCAAACGTATTAACAGAGAAAAGCATAGAATAATCATTAAAGCAGAAGTAAAAGTAAAATTGATTTTTGAAAGGGGTTTGTGAAACCCTAATTTTTAAAATTGAAAGATCGTTTAAAGATGAAAGTTTTCAGAGAAAAACATAGAAAAAGGCTTCGTAATACTATAGATCTAAAGTAGTTCTAGAATAAATTGAAAGACATAGGGTTAGGGTTTTGTGGAACCCAGAGAAGTAGGAAGAACCTCAAAGACGGCACTGGCCTAAGCCGGAACAGGTCGTAATCCTTAGTCAAACGGCCGGGGAGGCCGGAAAGTGGCATGGGACCATGGGAGATGAGTTGGACCGCTCCAGGTTCACCTGAGGGCCCCAGAGTATCACTGGACCGGTGCAAGGTGGACAAATAGACATGAGAAGATGAGGAGCCATGGTTTCTGGTGAGAGAACCGGCCGGAGAAGATGACCGGAATCCATCGGAGGAGAGAAATCAAAGGAGGCTTCTAGAGATAACTAGAGAGTAACATAGAGAGATAGAGAGAGAATGAGTGTTGAGAGAATGAGGGTTCGGAGGGGGTAGTGATTCTGTTTAATTATGGTAACATTGACTTGGATCGTTGATCTCATTTGATCAACGGTTCGGATCAGGTGTAGGGTTGGGCCGGGTATGAATGGGTTTTGGGCTGGGTTGGTTAGGTATTAAAGGATCAGGTGGGTTGGGTTTAAAACTGGTTATAATTTTAAAAAAATGTGGCTAAACGTTAAATACTCAATTAAATAAGATAATTAATTAATAAAATAGCTAATAATTGTGTAAAAAATGAAACTGAGACAAAATAAATGAAAGTAAGGCGATTGACTAATATATAAAAGATATAAATGATCATTCATTGATTTTAAAATGGTATAAATGTACATTTGTGCTATAATCACAAAAATTACTGAAATTAACTAAATAATGTCAATATTGGCTAATTTGTGAAATAATAAAATTCTAAGGGAATTAAATAGGATATAAATAACATGTTGAGAAAGAAAATAATTTGAAATTATATCATTTATGAATAATTATGGAATATGAAGTGTTAAATAAATAGGAAAATAATTTGATAAAAATACGAAAAATTGTGAGAAAATACCAGTTACTGTAAAGAGTAATTTTGAAAGTATATATACAAGTTTGAAAATAATTTGAGGAAAAATTGGGTATCAACAAGGTAAAGGCAGTGCTTAGCCTTATGCAAACAGAGAGGCAAGGCTTGCCCTCATGCAAATTCGGAGGTAGGGCTTAGACTCATGCAAGATTGAGATAGAGCTTAGTCTCATGAAGAATTCGGGACAGGGCTTAGTCCCATGGAAATTGAAGGCAATGCTTAGCCTTATGCAAATAGAGAGGCAAGGCTTAGCCTCATGCAAGATTCGGGTCATGGCTTAGTCCTATGCAGAGTGAATGCAATGCTTAGCCTTATGCAAATAGAGAGGCAAGGCTTAGCCTCATGCAAGATTCGGGACAGGTATTAGTCCCATGCAGAGTGAAGACAATGCTTAGCCTTATGCAAATAGAGAGGCAAGGCTTAGCGTCATGCAAGATTTGGGACTGGACTTAGTCCCATGCCAATTGAAGGCAGTGCTTAGCCTTATGAAAGATTGAGATAGAGCTTAGTCTCATTCAATGAACAAATAATAGATGATATCTGAGTATGTCTTAGCGGGAAATGGGTTCAGTATCTCTGTTGTTATGAAAATCGTGATTCCAAGGTGTGTGTATTCCTTGTTCCTGCATTTAAAGAAAAATCATGAGTTCTGTAGGGGGAGGGGGTTCGGTTCGTGCCTCCGTTGGCTTTCTTGATCTGATTCGCTCTGTCTGAAGATCCTATTCAAATTATCGGGGCAACATTCGCTAAACAAAGTTTATTTCAAAAGCAGGAACGCATAGTTTTCAAAGACATAGTAAAAATATAGTTTTAGAAATTTGTTAGATGAACCAGTGACTGTGACACGATCAGAGACATCGCGACTTCCTTTGCTGTAGAATTTTGATGGTCCAGTTAAATGGACAACATTTCTAACTGCTTATGGTGCGATCGGATGAACTTGCTTCGGAATTTTAAGGGTCCTCCTCAAAATTCTGCCCCAGTTTCTGATTGTGGGGAAAATAGAAATTTTATTGAATTGTGACCAAACCCACAAGGCTGCCTACGTATCCCCTCTCAAATAGGAATCAGACCGAGCGTAGTTCAATTTACATCATATGCGGAAAACGTAAATAGTTTACACATAATATCGCTTGACTGCATCATAGTTGATTGGTTTTGGCCAGACTTCTCCGTCCATTCCTGCGAGTATGAGGGCTCCTCCTATAAATACCCTGTGAACCATGTAAGGACCTTGCCAACTGGGGGAGAAATTCCCTTTGGCTTAGTCTTGATGCGGGAAGATCTTTTTCAACACCATCTGTCCCAGTGTAAACTGTCTTGGCTTTACTCTTTTCATGAAGGCTTTAGACATTCTTTTCTGATAAAGTTTCCCATGACATACTGCGTTCATCCTCGTTCCGTCTATGAGGGGTAGATGCTCCTAACGACTCTTTATCCATTCTGCGTCGCTGAGCTCAACTTCTTGTATGATTCTCAAGGAAGGAATCTCCACTTCAGTGGGAATAACAACATCAGTACCATAAACCAGCAAGTAAGGAGTTTCCCAGGGTGATGTGTGGATCGTGGTACGGTATCCCAATAAAGCAAACAATAGCTTTTCTTGCCATTGTTTGTGATTTTCTACCGTTTTTCTTAGTATCTTCTTGATGTTTTTGTTGGCGGCTTCCACAACTCCATTCATTTGAGGTCTATATGTTGTGGAATTCTTGTGCTTGACTTTGAAAGTCTCACATATGGCATTCATCGTATCATTGTGAGATTGGTGGCATTGTCAGTGATGATGGACTCTAGAACTTCGAACCGACAAACAATCCGATCGCGGACAAAATCTGCAACGACCTTCTGATTCACGGCTTTGTAATATGTGGCTTCAACCCATTTAGTGAAGTAGTCGATAGCCACTAAAATAAACCGATGCCCATTTGAGGCGATAGGCTCGATTGGACCGATGACATCCACTCTCCAGGCGGCAAAGGGCCAAGGTGAGCTTGTTGTATTAAGCTCATTTGGTGGAACTTTTATCATATCTGCATGTACTTGACAATGGTAGAACTTTTGAACATACCAGATGCAATCTGTCTCCATGGTCATCCAGAAATAGCCGGCCCTAAGTATCTTCTTGGCCAGGACAAAGCCATTCATATGCGGGCCGCAAGTCCCATCATGTATCTCCTCGAGCAATTTAGAAGCTTCTTTTGCGTCAACACACCTTAACAGTCCCAAATCAGGAGTTCTTCTATATAAGGTTCCTCCACTGTGGAAGAAATGATTGGATAATTTCTGAAGCGTGCGTTTTTTAGTATAGTTTGCATGCTCCGGGTATTCTCCTTTTGCCAGATACTATTTGATATCATGGAACCAAGGTCTTCCATCCGTTTCCTCTTCGACATGAGCACAGTATGCCGACTGATTATGGATCCTTACTGGGATAGGATCAATGAAGTTTTTGTCTGGATGCTGTATCATTGATGACAAAGTGTCCAATGCATCAGCAAACTCATTCTGAGTTCTGGGAACATATTGAAACTCTACCTTTGTGAATCTTTTCTTCAATTCCCGCACATGGTGCAAATATGGAAATATCTTGGAATTCCTGGTAGTCTATTCTCCTTGCACCTGGTGCACAAGCAAATCTGAATCGCTGATTACTAACAGCTCCTGAATGTTCATGTCAATATCCATGTTGAGCCCTAATATGAAAGCCTTATATTCTGCCATGTTGTTGGTGCAAGGGAACCTGACTTTCACAAATACCGTATAATATTGACTAGTTTTCTATTCCATGAAGACTCCAATGCCGACTTCTTTAAAATTTGTTGCTCCATCAAAGAACATTCTCTAACTATCGTAGGACTCAGTAATGTCTTCTCCTACGATTAGTACCTCTTCATTGGGAAAATACATTTTCAAGGTATGTATTCTCCTCCCATAGGGTTTTCAGCAAGATGATCTGCCAGTGCATGTCCCTTGACTTCTTTCTGAGTTACATAGACAATGTCGAACTCGCTCAACATGATTTTCCATTTAGCCAGCTTTCGGTGGGCATGGGTTCTGAAAGATATACTTCAAAGGATCCATTCTCGATATGAAGTATGTTGTATAAGCACAGAAGTAATGCCTCAGCTTCTGAGCTATCCAGGTGAAGGCACAACAGGTTCGTTCCAATAGAGAATACCGTGCTTCATAAGGTGTAAACTTCTTACTCAGGTAGTAGATGGACTGTTCTTTTCTTCCTGTCTCATCGTGCTGCCCCAGAACACAGCCAAAAGCTCCATATAGCACTGCAAGGTAAAGTAACAGTGGTCTACCTGGCTCTGGCAGAACCTAGACTGGTGGCGTTGATAAGTACTCCTTGATTTTTTTCAAAAGCCTTTTGACAGTCTTCGGTCCAACTAGTCACTACGTCCTTCTTCAACATCTTGAAAATTGGCTCACATATAACTGTGAACTAGGCTATGAAACGACTGATGTAGTTAAGGCGTGCCAGGAAACTCATCACATCTTTCTTTCTTTTTGGCGGTTGTAATTGTTTGATGGATTTGACCTTCGATGGATCCAATTCTATTCCCCGGCAGCTAACGATGAATCCCAATAGCTTTCCGGCGAGAACCCCGAATGCACATTTTACAGGGTTTAGCTTTAGGTTGTACTTCTGCAGTCTCCCAAAGAATTTCCTCAAGTCCTCTATATGATCCGTAGCCTTATTGGATTTAATGATGACATCGTCCACATACACCTCAATCTCCTTATGTATCATGTCATGAAAGATAGTGGTCATGACCCTCCTATAGGGGGCCCCAACATTCTTTAGGACGAATGGCATAATCTTGTAACAATACACACCCTATGGGTTAATGAAATCTAGTTTCTCGGTGCCCTCCTCGTCCATCAAGATGTGATGGTAACCGGCGAAGAAATCCATAAAAGACTGAAGTCATGCTTAGCACAATTTTCGATTATGATCTGTATGCTTGGAAGTGGGAAATCATCCTTTGGGCTGGCTTTGTTGAGATCCCCATAATCGAGACAAACTCTAACTTTCCCATCCTTCTTCAGAACTGGAACGATGTTGGCTAACCATGTCGGATATTCAACTACCCTGAGAACCTTGGCCTTGATTTGCTTGGTAACCTCCTCTTTGATTTTTTAGGCTCATCAGGCTTGAATTTCTTGAGTTTCTGCTTTACTGGTGGACACATCAGGTTTGTGGGCAATTTGTGGGCCACAATGGATGTACTTAATTCGGTCATATCGTTGTATGACCATGCAAAACCGTCCTCATACTCTTTCAAGAACTGAGTGTACTCTTCTTTCTCTGACGATGACAAGTGAATACTGATGCAGGTCTCTTTGATGGTTTCAGAACCTCCCAAGTTAATTATCTCAGTTTCGTCCAGGTTGGGCTTGGGCTTGTTCTTAAAATCCTCTACTTCTCTGAAGATTTCCTCGGGTATGACATCCTCTTCTTCTGAATCACTATCCTTTTGTTGTGTTGCCTCATTACATGTCACAGTTGTCGATTCATCAAGATAGGAAATAGTAATGATGTATGGATAAAGATATGGAAAAGTGGTAATAATAAACATTTATTCATTGAAAGTGTCAAACAAATGCGATTTTCAATAATTTAAACAACGTTTTGGAACACTGGAAATATTATTTAAAACAAAATTATAAAATGGAAATCATTTTTTCTTAGAAAGAAAAATAAATAATGTTGTTCAGCCTTGCTACCCCCGAATCGTTGGGCCCTGGATGGTCTGACAGTCCAATTCTTAAGAAATGTTCCTCTCTCCACAGCCCGGATGGTAGGGCCTTCCTCCTGCTCCTCCTCAACAATTACACAATAGTCCATATCATCATCTTCCAGAAACAGGTTCCTCAAGGCTGCCAATGCTTCTTCCTCCTTTGATCCCCATATAATGTCGGTCTGATAGAAAGTATGACTCAGGTGTGGCACAGGGTGCTCGAGTGGATAGTATGGACCACGCCATGGTGGTGACCAAACTTCGTATTCTTTTGAGGTTTATTGGTATCCTAACCCAAAAGTGGTACTATGTTGCTTTGGAGATTCCCTGAAGATTCTTACCAAGCCCATTTTCTAGGCTCATATCCTCTCCATGCTAGCATTCTTTCTATCTTGCTACTCCTCACGTTCACCCGCTCGATACGTTGGTAGGTTTCTCCACCTAAATTTCTTCTATTTTCAATCACCGGGATAGTCTAACTAGTATAAATGGGGTTGCTTCCATCTCCATGGATAATTACTTCCTGGTGGTTCCATTCGCACTTCATGTCCTGATGTAAAGTTGATGCTACATTCCCAGCAGCATGTATCCATGGTCGTTCCAGCAACATATTGTAGGATGCAGATATATCCAGTATGTCAAACTCGACATCGAACCATGTAGTCCCCGTCTGTAGAAAAAGATTACTCTCTCCAATGGTAGCTCTCTGAGACCCATCGAATGCTTTTACATTCATAGTTCCTTTCCATATATCATGCAAGCCTTTGCCCAACCTCCTCAGTGTTTTTAATGGGCAAATGTTGAGACTGGATCCTCCGTCGATCAGAACTCTGGAAATGAACTTATCTTTGCATTGCACTATAATGTGGAGTGCCCTATCGTGATTCAAGCCTTCAGGCGACAGCTCGTCCTCGTGGAAGGTGATTTTGTGGCTCTCCAGCACCTGTCCTACCATATTGGCCATTTCTTCACTAGTGATGTTGTTGGGTGCATATGCTTCACTCAACACCTTCATTAGAGCATTCCTGTGTGCCTCAGAATTTTGCAGCAACGAGATAGATATATGAGCGGGAGTCTTGTTCAGATGATCGATGACAGAGTACTCCCTTGCACGTACCTTCCTCCATAGGTCATCTGGACTAGTCTCAATGATTGGAGGTTTGTTAGAAGCTTGCTTACTGGTTTCTCCTAAGTGTTCAGGTGTATAAACCCTTCCTGTTCTAGTCATCCCTTGTGCAGTGCTGGATTCTTCTGTCTTTGACTTTCCCTTTCTTCTAGCCTCGGCCACATAATCCCAAGGAATAGCATTGGTACTGAAGAGCGGTGTGTATGCCACCGGTGCAATGAAAGGTATGGCCACCTCCACTTCAAATGGAGTGAGTATTGTTGTAGGTGGCGTTACTTCTACTTCTAAAGGAACCGATGCGGCTACCTCAACTCCAACTAGTGGTCGTGTCTGCACCACAATGGGATTGAGTGTGACTGCAAGTTTCTTAGGATCGTCACCTTTACGAATAAGCCCAGTTGATCCCTCGGGGTCCCACTCTTAATCAAGTTCTATCACATTCACCCCTCCACCCCTATGATCTGGAAGAGGATTGTTGAGTACATTGGGTGAAGTTTCCTTTGCCTTGATGACCTTATTAACAATCAAGGTCTGGATCTTATCTTTCAGGGTTCGACACTCGTCAATGGTGTGCCCTTTCATACCAGAATGATATGCATAGGTTTTATTTGGGTTGACCCATTAGGATGAATTATCCATGGCCACAACATCGACAGGGGTGATGTAACCAGCAGCCTTCAACCTCTTATATAGCTGGTCAATGGGTTCAACAATGGCGGTGTACTGTCTGGGTGGTTTGCGGTCAAAATTAGGCTTGGGTTTTTGGTAATTTGGACGAGTTGGAGGTGACTGTTAATAGGATGGTTGGGTGTTATAGGTGTGGTAGCAGGTTTCGAATATCTAGGAGGTGATGGTTGGTATGTGGGTGGAGGTGTTTGGTATGCGAATGGAGAGGTCTGATATACAAATGTAGTTTTAGGTCCTTGGTAAACCATTATTGTTCCCACGTCCTTCTTCTTTGATATACCTCCTGATTGTAATGCTTTGTTTGTGGCCTGCAATGCCTTAAAGTTTATCACCATACCGCTTTTAATGCCCTCTTCAATCCTTTCCGCGATTTTGATGATATCAGAGAACTTATGGTTTTCAATAACCATCAATCTTTCATAGTACTGGGAATCATGTGCCCTGACAAAGAACTTGTTCATCTATTCCTCATCCAACATCGGTCTGCCCTTGGCTGCTTCTGACCTCCAACGAGTAGCATACTCGCGGAAGGTCTCAGTTGGCTTTTTCTTTAAGTTCTAGATGTAGAAGACATCCGACACATTCTCTGTATTAAACCTAAACCTGTCCATGAAGTCGAACACCATGCTCATCCAGTTGGCCCATTTCTTAGGATTCGGTTGATATACCAGGACAAGGCATCTCCTGTAAGACTCCTAATGAAGATCTTCATTCGGATACTCTCATCCTTTTTGACCCCTACGAGCTTGTCACAATAGGTTCTCAGATGAACCTTGGGATCACGTGTTTCGTCAAACATTTCAAACTTGGGAGGTTTGTATCCCTCCGGCAGTTCCACATCTTATTGTATGCATAGATCTTCGTAGTTCATACCTTCTATCCATTTACCTCCTTCAACGCCCTAAACCCGACTTGTCAATTTCTTAAGCTCCTCAGCCATGTTCTTAATGAGCAGGTCCTTCTTAGCAGATTTTGGTGTTAGGATATAGGTTGAGTGGAGTGAGGTAGAGTTTCCACATATATGGGGTTATTTTGGTGAGCGGGAGTTTGGGTATAATGATGATCATTGATGGAGTTCTGGGGTTCGGGAATAATTTGTGGGGTGTTTTGTGGAGTATGGTAGGTGTTCTGCTGATATTATGGAGGGATAGTTTGATTTTGTGGTGGGGTTGTATAATGGTGAGGTGCGGGAGGATTCTAAGCTTCGGACCTGCTCGAGCTCACCCTGAAGTTCTAATATTCTCTGCTCAAGCCGTGAGACCACATCTTTTGAGGCCTAAGTACCCCGACCATCGGAAGCTTCCGCATGTTCAACATGTGTATTGTTATCTATTCTGGTGCCGTTCAAGTCATCCATTTTTTATTTTCCTTTGCCTTTTGGTGGACTAGAAAGAGGAGAAGGTGTAGGGCCCCTGGATCTTGTGTGATAAGGTGATGATGCCAGTATGCGCGAACCAACCCTTGGGGAATGGGGAATAATCAAAAGAAAGAAAGAAAAACAAAAAGGTAGCCACGTTAGTAAGAGCTCTGTGAAAGAATATTTGTGGTATTTAAACACATATTGCGGGAATGTAAATTCGCGTCCTAATTCGGGAACCTCGTTGTGCCCGAGGTAGGCCTAGTGACAAGTTGTTTTGGAGAACTTAAATGCCAATAATTGCCTTATTTAATTAATATAAAAATAGATGAATCCAACACGACACTAAGATAATAAATGATAAGTCACTACTGGCACTTGGTCTTATTTCATTTAGGAAAAGCAAATAAATCTAATCTATTTGGTCCTAGAAAGACCCTCCCCAGGCTTGATCTTTTTGGATCTGTCGATCAGTTTCCCCAGGTCGTGCATGCCCAACAGTAGGTATACTCTCGCTAGATGTCCTCCTTCGCTTCCCTCAGCATTCTGGCAGTCGGCGACTCTTTTCCTCGTCTTTCCCTCCAGTTCCATTAGACCCTGCTCCAAATACTCCAGCCTTTTATTAGATTTTAGCCCTTTCCCTCCATTCATTGATCAGTTCCATATCAGTCTTGTGTTGCTCCAGATGCTCGACCTCAGACTCACGAACCATTTTGCGCAGTTTATTGTATTTTACTTGGGCTTCAGCAATTTCGTCTATGACCCTGTTTCCTCTACCGATTCTCGGATCAACTACCCTTGTTATGCTGTCTTCCAACCATGATGGGTAAAAGCGTACATGCCCTGCGTGGTACCTGTCTGACTCGATGGTGTCCTTCTCCACAATGATCTTTGAGTTCCATATATGCTGAGCTTGGCACCTGTACGGGATGTCATCATCCTGAAAATCTACTCGGAAATGATCATCTTCGCAACCCGCGGTATGACCTGCCTCCTGCCTGTTTATCTCATAACCCTGATGGGACATAAGGGTATTTCCCCCTTAACCCAATCAACACCAAGTGAGGAGTGTCCCTAGACCTTATGATGAACTCATTAGTAGGGAACCGTTCAAACATCCACTGGACCTGATCCTCAGTCAGACTGTCGAAGAACTCCACCCATTCCTTAGCACATTCTGGTTGAGAAAAACTGTCCGGGATATAAGTCATCCTCTTAGGGTGGTGGAAGGCTATGTGATCATCCCACACCTTCCGTGGAAACTCCTGACGATATTAACCCTTTTGGAGATGCTCTAGTAACCAAAGTTGCAACAGCAAATTGCAACCCTCGAAATTCTTGAACCCCTTCTGGAAGCAGTCTAAAGCCCGGTAAATATCAACTATAATCATTGGGACTATGGTGTATGTTTGTCCCTCTATTCCATCCATTATAGTTTTGGCTACCGTAGCCAGTCTGGTGTGAATTCTATCCCTTTTCATTGGGAACACTATCATGCCCAAGAAGCAAACAACAAACACGAAAACTCTATGGTGAATGTGACCCAAGGAAGTGATAGAGAAATCATCATGGAACATACGATAGGACTTTCTATGACCGTATCTCTCATACAAATAGTCAAAGGGTATGTAATAGTTCTTTAAGCACCACAAATCTGCGTTCTTTTTCAAACCCATCATCTTTAGAAACCCCTTACCAGTGCTATTTTCTGGCCCCAAAGACCAGGGTTGTCCCAAGGTAGCCCAACAAATTCCCCTATTTCTACTAGGAGCGGGATCATTTCTATGTTCCCAAAGCGAAAAACAGACCTTTTACTATCCAAGAACATAATTGTAGCTTCCATCAGCATGTTGTTTGGTTGGATGTTTAACAGGGAAGGTAAATTTCCCAGGACTTTTCTCATATGTTTCTTGTCACTTAAGGAAAGATCTTCCCACCAATCCAGTAGCAGTGGTGGTATATTGCGGACCATGCCGAACCTAGGGACCTCGTGCCTCATTTTCTGCAAAACAAAAAAGGTTAGTCCCTTTTCCCCCTCCTGATTCAACTATTTATACATCCGTGATTAGCATTTGGCATTTAGTTCTCCAAAACTAATGCACAAAATGCGGTTGCGTCCGTTGGGATTATGGAAACCCCAGTGGAATTTTGGATAAGGTTTTTCTTAAGGGGTTCTTATGTTGACAACAAATTAACCTGGCTAAGTTTGACCATGATGCATGTACAGTTATAATCAAGAGTAAGGTTGCTAAGGAGGTCTAGACGGGTACCCTCAAGTGGACAACTTGAGGGGAAAGACATGAAACCGTCGATTGCACCGCTGATCGACTAGTGGAATATGACGTTGAGCATGATTTATGCAACAGTAAATAGCATGTTATCACGTACTTGCACGTTAGGAAAATAATAAATTCGATATTTTATAATTGAAAGATAGTTAAAAAAGAAAACAAAGAGACAAGTCAGTTTCGTAGTGAAGGAAATCATAAATAGTTGAAAATAAATAATTAAGTTCACATAAAGGAAAATGGAAAGGGTGCACATGTATCAGAAGAATAAGTCATGCTTAGACTAATTCACAGAAACAAGTTTGTCATAGTAAGAGCCTAAAGTTCCCCAGAGTCTCCATGCTGTCGCGCCCCCTTTTTCCTCGCGGTAGTCCGGGGTTTCAACATCTTTTGGGACAACTCATTTCCTTTTGGGAAGGGTTATGGAATTTGAAGAGTCTCCACCTAACGAATTTAAGGTGCGTTAGTACACCTATTGCAAGTAACTCATAAACCGGTTTACATTACCAGAGATTGGGTAAGGGCTCAAAATTACCTTGAGGGGAAGGTGTTAGGCACCCCTCGAGGTCCACAATGGTGGGTCCCGGCCAAAATCATTTTAGTGAATTAATCATAAAGCAATTAAATAAGTGAAGATCATTTTAAAACGGGAATAAAAAGGGGTCCTAGGTTTATTAGCCTATAGGATCACTAATGTGCAATACTCGGTAAACTTTCCCCAAATAGAGGTGTTACGCGTAGCATTAGCACACAGGTCATCATATCCTTTACTACCCAATTACCCTCCCCTTAATTACTACTTAAGCGATTCTAATTGAATATGTATTCTATGCGTGCATTACCTGAACACTTTACCTATGGCCCTGGAGGTGTTTAGGACCTCTATTAAGGTGGTTCTAGACTCACCTATAGTGCTTAAAAGGAGAAAATCTAAGCGACAAACAAAACAGATAGGACTGTCATATAAAAAAGTAGTCAAAGGCTCACATTTACCTCCACAAATAAGGAAATAATTGCACATCTCAAAACAACAATTTTAAACACTTTAAGGCAAGGCAGTGAACACCTAATCAGTTTGCCTACTGATTTTATGGCTTACTGAATCTGGGCAGTTTATAAGCAATCACACAAACACAATTCGGAACTTCAAAATTTTAGTTGTCCTCTAGGCTTCTAAGCATTAATCAGGACCATAACTCTAACCAGTGATTGATTTTAAACATGCAGTTTTTATCTGCTTAGACCATATGCTGTCTATGTGCTGGGGATGATCACAAGCATAATCACATAAATTGATTTGTACGTATTTATCTCTACAAGCATGATACTAAGTGTCAAATTGTTTTTAGACTTATTCCTTATAGGCATGACGGCTAAGTGTTCATACTGAATTCAAATATGATGTCCTAAGGACATGATATCTAAGTGAGCAGAATATTATACGAATTTGATAATTCCCAAACGAAGATCCTATAGGCATGGTTTCAAATGCACATTGAGACTTGAATATATGCATGAACATGAATTTTTGATACGAAATTGATAAACATCCCATAACAGGATTTCTAAGATGTAAAATGGAAATTCAGGACAAATAACGAGATAAGTCATATAGGCATGATTTCTAATGCATATAAACAATTACAACAATCCTATAGGCATGATTTCTACCCGATCCCAATAACGATATATAAAAATCCCTCCCAGCATTACTAATAACCCCAATATCTATTTTACAAGAATTATTGCAGACCAGATATAAATGAATTACAGAATGAAATTACTATGCTATAGGGAGCCTAGATAGGACCAAATAAAACCTGGAAAACCAGTCCTTCACCCAAGTCTGAAATGCCAGTATCTCATAGTACCAAAATGGTATCCTGGTGTGTCAAAGTTCCTAAGGGCCTCAAGGACCCCGGGTAATGCTCACACCAGAAACCCTTTAAAGAAAACAGTTTTGTGTATAAGTGTGGAAGAGCCAGCCCCAGTGTGTCAGAGTTAGGAGGAGTCTCATGGACTCCTATGCAGTGCTCACACTGGAGGGGCAAGACCCTAGGTGTTCTAAGAGTATGAGTTAAAAAATAGTATATGAAAATAGGGAATAGTTTTAAGGAAAATAGTTTAGATGTAAAACAAGAATAAACAGAGTCATTACAACACTCTGAGTTCAAATAAAGACTTACAACAATCAAAAAAAGGACAAAAATAGGATCACAACCATTTGAGGCAAATCCTTACATTGCCTAGATTTATTTTAGTTCATTAATTATCACTAAGTGAGGCACATAGCATGCTGGGAACAAAATAATAAACAAAAAACTATACAAAGAAGGGTAGTAGAGGTTGGGAACATAGAATTCATTAGTCAGGAACACATAAAATAGGGTGAGAGTGAAAGCATGCTGATTATCAAGGACATAGAGCAGGCAAGGGCAAGTTGATATTTCATAAGAACCAGGTTCCATAACACTCAATAGGACATAGCATACTGATTAAGAGCCATAAACAGGAAACATATAAGTCTAACTGCATGAGATAACAACCAGATTACTGAATGAGACATAACAACAAAAATGATCATGCTGATTTAAAGCAATAGACGGCAAAGTCATAGAAGTCCAGCTTCACAGAAGCATTCATGCTAACCAAGGTCAGTAATTAGGAAGGGCATAGGTAGTCATGCTAATTGAGATCAACACACAGAAAAGACATGGATTTAACTACATAGAAGTGGTCATACTAATTAAGGTCGATAAGCATGAGAGACAGGAATTTAAATGCAAAAGTAAACATGTTGATTTAAAGCAATAAACAGGAAAGACACATATCTAATTACAGAAGTAGATCATACTGATTAAAAGTAATAAACAGGAAAGACATATATATAAACACAAAAGTACAGCAATAGGCAGAAAAGCACATAGGTTTAATCTTCATAGCACAATGAATGACAATAAGAGTGGAGACATACCGGTTAAAGATAGCAAAATAGAAGGTGAAAGTATGCAGAACTCAGTGGTCTAGCCTTGGCTTTTAGCCGGCTTGACAGTGTAGTAAACACAAGTAGCAGAAGGGTATGAATGAGAGAAAAGTTTGTTTGTGTGTGTGTGTGTGTGTGTTTTCTTCTGAATTGTGTTCGTGTTTTAGAAGAATTAGAGTGAGAGTTTATATAACACTTAGTAAGGTAAAACAAATAAGGCAAGAATAACTCAGAGTTCATAAAACAGGGTAATCAAATAAATCAACCAGTTAATTGGGGAACTAACCCAATCAATTCATACAGAAAAATCTGGGAGAGACCCCTTAAATTGTGAGGGTCAATTAACAACATTGATTAGGGTTTAAATAAGGTAATAAATCAATCACATACCAATATAGGAGTCAATTGAACCCCCTAAATCAGACTAATAGTCTAAGTAAGGCAAGTATTACTAATTAAAGTCACGAAATAAGGAAAATAGGTAAATCACAGTGAAGTACTTATTTTAACGGGAAAATATCATTTGTACCCTAAATAAAATAAATCAACATATTTGATTGACAGAGATAAACAAATAACAGGAAGAAATCACTGAACTAATTAGTGCAATGAACGGAAAGACCTAGGGTTTACATCAGATACGCAAAATTAGTCAAACCAGTGGAGAATAATCAGATTCAACACTTGGAAGCTTGAAAATCGTTTGAAGAGAACTTAGGATGAATCTTATCTCTTAGAAATCAGTGGAATCAAATAGAAATAAAGAAAACAGAAGATTTTTCAGGAAAAGTATCGAATAACACTTAAAACGTTTCAGATCTACAAGGATCTGAACAGATCCAAGTAGTCATAAGATTAGGGTTTTCGAAAATGACAGAGATGAAAGGAAAACTAGTCTAAAACCACATATGTGAACCATAAATTAGAAGAAAATAGTACTCACAAACGGAAATGGCCATAGATAGGCCTGTGAAAATGGTTTCGAACAAAACCAGGTTGAATCTCTTTGAGATTCTCTTATAAATCAACGAAGTCGAACAACTAGAAGATGTAGAAGGCTGACAAAGGCCAAAAAATACAGAGAAAGCTCATGAACGGTGAGGTTTACCGGTGAAGGCGGCTAAGTTTTAAGGGAGTGATTAAGAGAGAAGGAGAAGGATTAGGGAAATGAAGACGACGGGGGAAGGGAAATGAGAGGGTTTAGGGTTGGCTTTAGGTTAAAAAAGGAAAGAATTAACATGGACCGTTGATCTCAGAGATCAACGACCATGATTAGAGAGGGGTTTGGGTCGGTTAGATACAAAATTGGGCCTAGGACGAATTGGGATAAGTTTTAAGATATTTGGGCTGGTATAATTGGTTAGTTCCGAAAATTAAATGAATTAAAAGGGCTATTTGTTAAATATCCAATTAATCAGTAAAATAATTTGTAAAAATAATTAACAGATTATAAAAAATGATTTTCATGCATAAAATGATTTAAAATAATTACTCAACATTATAAAAATATAAAAATGTATTTTCTGGTAAAATAATGTAATAATGCATACATGGGCTATTATTGCAATGTTATTGCAATTATAACCCCAAAAATGTGAATGTGGCTATTTATGAAATAATTAAAGCTTAGTACAAATATAAATAGTAAAATTAAGCCATAAAATTGTTATAAAGTCATTTGTGATGCAATTAGTAATTATTTATATAATTAAAATGCTAGGATAAATTAATAAAATCCTTAGAAAAATGCAGAAATTATGGAAAAATATTAGTTGATGCTCATGTACTATTTTGAAGATAGATTGCACTTTTAAAACTTGTATAGGAAAAAATTGGCTATCAATAACCCCCTAATCTGCCTCCCCCTCTCGGGCGGACCCTAGCTGACTAGGCTCTACCTTTAGCTGGCTGGGCTGGTGGTGGAGGAACTGATGCTGATGACATAAAATGACTCCTCTATGGAGCAGGACCTCACACTAGATGGGGATACTCTCTCCTCATGTGACCAAAGTCCCCACACTTATAGCAACACCCTGGTGCTAGTGTTGGGGACTGAAGGGAGACCCGAGCACCGGGAAACTAGCAGAAGGAGCTGGCATAGGCGAATCGTGAACCGATGGAGCACAAGAGGAACTTGCACTTAAAGGGAACTAAGATATGAATGACCCAGCTGATAACTGTGAGAACCATGGCCAGATGATGCACCACGGTGAACTGGGCGAGCTATTTGAGCATGTCTAAAAGGACGACCTCTACTGTGCTGGAACTGACCCCCAGAAAGAGTACCACTAAACCCACCCTGTCCAAGAGGCCTCTTGGCCAGCCTCTCAACCCTCTCCTGACTACGACATCTCAATCTATCGAGCAATGTCGACAAACTCATCAAAAGTAGCACCAGACACTCTCTATATGGTCATAAGCAATCGAAGCTTAAAAGTGAGGCCATCTATAAACTTCCTGATCCTCTCTTTGTCCAGGGGAACCAACCAGATAGAAAAACAGTCCAACTCTGAGAATCGCATCTCATACTGCATCACAGACATATCACCCTGACAAAGCTTCTCAAACTGCCTGCACAGCTCCTCTCTAAGAGACTGAGGCAAAAAACCCAACATCTTCAAAGAGCTCTGTTCAGCCCCTACTCCTAACAAGTGAATGTTGCTGGGACCCACCATCTCTTACTTCGGGGACGATCTCTTATATCGGAGCAAACAAATTCAATGATTTTCTATATTCTATTTATTTCTTTTTATTGTTGAGTTTTTTCCACCACAAACAGATTTGCCGCATGGATTAGATAGAGTCCCCTAATCTCGACATTCAAGCACAAGTCCCTTGAGCGCTTCGGCAGCGGATAGCAGCATGGGAAAATCACTCTACTGCGGCGAGCAACCGGTTCTTATTGCATTCACCAAGATAGTCTTGCTCAGCATCAAGTCGGAAGAGTGTCGCAGAAAGATAAAGATCTGCACTTCCCTTTTACAACATAGGAGGGAGGGGGCCTCGTTCCTAAAAAGCCTTTCTGATTGCCTCCGCCCCTATCTCTTAAAGCTACAGCATCCCACCGATCCCCGAATCGGGGGCTTATTTCCCCATGTCTTACCTATAAAAAAAGGCAGGAACTTATTAGCACAGATGACTTGCTTGCATACCTTCTCCGAGATATGGAAAGGGGGTTCAGATACAGGCAGAAAGACAACGAAGAACTGCTGCCAAGTAAGGGGTGCTGCACCGACCTACCTACGCCTCTCGTAAGCCTCCCACCAACTGCATGCAGTCCCAAAGAACTGGAAGGTAGTGAATGAGACCCTACTAGTCTCCAGAATGCCTGTTGTACCGAGTATCCTCTGACACTTATCCAAGAAACCATGTGCATCTTCACCCTCTGAACCACTGAAAGACGGAAGTTGGAGTCTCCCAAACCTCTCCAATCTACGTTGCTCATCCTCAGGCATAGCAGGAACCACATAATCCTAAGAAGCTGCAACCGGCTGTGCTGGTGGTGCCCCCGATGTTTGGAGTCCCTGAACAACCTTCTCTGGTGTGAGAGAGGCGGGAGTCTGAGTGCCTTCCCCGGCCTGAGAAGTGGCTGCGGCCATAGAAATAAAGACCGCCTGAGAAAGGCCAGTACATAATGACAGGATCTGATAGGGCCTCTTGAAGGCCAGGAATCACAATAGACAGAAGTGGTGCCTGAGCTGGTCCTGCTGGGACATCTGCAACTGGACCTGGTCCTGGTCTAGAGCAACTGGAAGGTCTGCATGTACTGCCCTGGCTACTGTGCGGGTTGCATCTCTACCCTTACCACGACCTCGACCGTGGTCTCCGCTTCACGCAGCCCTGGCTGGTGGTATTGGTGGCTGGTCCTCCGGACCGGTAGTGCGAGTCCTCACCATCTATGAAAGAATGAAATAATAAAAGTTTAGTTACAGGAATCAACAGATTCGCACGACAAGAATTCAAGAATGTGGGAATTTCCTAAGGTTGTGCAGCCTCTCAAAGATAAGTACGGACGTCTCCGCACTGATCCTTAAGACACTACTAAACCTGCTCATGACTCGTGAAACCTATGTAACTTGGGCTCTGATACCAACTTGTCACGACCCAAAAATAACCCTGTCGTGATGACGCTTATCATGGTACTAGTCAATCCGACACATTTCCAAAACACATTGATATTTTATTTTAAAATATAAGTCAAATCTTTTCATAATAAAATCTTCATAAAATAGTTCAACTTAAAGTAAAAAAAAATACAGAAAAAGATAGCCCGACATTGGGGTGTCACTAAGTCATGATCATCTAAACCAGACTAGTATCAGTGTTTACAATGTTCCACTGATTTCAAAACATAATGAAAAGGTAACAAAAGAGGGAATCAAGGGTTGCGGACACCGGCAGCTACCTCGTATGTCTCCGACAACCACAAGTGCACAGACTCAAGGATCTATATGAATGGTCTCACCTGAATCTTCACACATGGTGCAGGGAGTAAATTGAGTACTTCCAACTCAGTAAGTAACATAATTAAATAAGGAACTGAGTAACAAAGCCGAGCTACACACAATACAGTTCTTTCCAAAAATCTCAGTAAAGGAAGTTAGGCATGCTTTCAAATCGGTGTTTTAAAATCAAAGCATTTCGAGCTCCAGTGAAACAGTATAAGTACTCCAAATTATCACAACAACAACGACTATCAACAAAGTGCAAAAATAAATAAAATCAAGTACAACCTCACATGGCTACTGTCACTCATCTATCTCGATAGCTCAGTCACTCGGCTCTTAGCCTCAATACTCACAATCAAGGTACATGTGCTCATTGGGGGTGTTCGGACTCCGGAGGGGCTCCTGCAACCCAAAATCTATATTAATGCAGTGTGCAACCCGACCCAATACTGTTGTGACGTGTAGCCCAATCCATATATTATTGCGGCATGCAGCCCGATCCAAGTACTATTGCAGCGTGCAACCCAATTCGATAAAAATAGCCTGAAGTCTTATTGCGGTGTGCAACCTGATCCAACATTACTACAGCACGCAGTCCGATTCAACATATCTCACACAGCTCTCAACCCGACACTCAGGCCTTGTATCAGTTACTAGTCTCTTCAGCCTCTCAAATATCACAATAACAACCCAAATAGAGAATATAACAAGTATTAATCAAATCATGAGAGAGAGCTGAGATAAAATGCACATGTAAATAGTGACAGAGTACAAGAAAACAATTTAGCACTCAATACAACAAGTTCACGACCACTGCGGGTCCCAATACTATTTTCATATAGCCTAGCATGGTTTCTAACATGTAAGGAAGTCAATAACTCAAAAATAAGAATGGACAGGTAATAACAATAGGCTATTTGACTTTATAGTCTACCGAGAAGGACCAAGTCTCAATCCCTCATGGTGCACGCTCACACACCCGTCACCTAGCACGTGTGTCACCTCTAAATATCAACATCATATGAATTTCTCGGGGTTTAGTACCCTCAAGACAAAATTTAAGACTGTTACTTACCTCAATCCGAACAAATCCCTACTCTGCAATGCTCTTGCCTCTCGATTCGGCATCCAAATGCTCTGAATCTAGTCACAACCAGTACAATACCATCAATATATGCTAAAGGAATAAATTCCACAAGAAAACTATCAAATTAGACTCAAAACCCGAAATTGGTTCAAACCCGGCCCCCAAGCCCATATCTCGAAATCTGACAAAAGTCACAAAACATGAAAGCTCATTCACTCACGAGTCTACTCATAAAAAATTTATCAAAATCCGACCTCATTTGGTCCCTCAAATCCCTAAATTACTCTTTCCAAAATCCCAAGCCCTAACCCCCTATTTTCACACCTAAATCCCATTAATTAGATGAGAAAATAACGGGAAAAAGCCATAACTAGGAGTATTAGAGCTCAAGCAACTTACCTCACTGAAAAACCGTTGAATATTTTTCAAAATCACCCCAAAATCTCCAAGGTCCGACTAGAAAATAGTGGAAATGAATAAAAAATCGCGAAGTTTTCTATTTATAGTTTCTGCCTAGGCTTTTGGCACCTGTAGCTGAAAATGCGCACCTGCGGTGCTGTATTTGCGTAAAACCTCTGCATCTATGGAAAATCACTTAAATCCCCCAACTCCGCACCTGCGCTCCCTATCCGTTTCTGCGACCTCGCAGGTGCGGAAAAGACCTCGCACCTACGGCCACTACTAGAACTCCTCTCTTCCGCTTTTGCGGGCTCGCAGATGCGGACTCCCACTCGCACCTGCGATTTTCCCCAGTCCAACACACTTCCACACATGCGTCAACACCACCGCATCTGCGGCGTCAACACCACCGCATCTGCGGCGTCGCACCTGAGGCAATATCCTCAGAGGTGCGATTATACCAGCAACATGCCAACTTGAGCAATTCTCCAAACTTCAAACTCGATCGATTAACCACCCGAAACACACCCGAGGCCCTCGGGACCTCAACCAAACTTTCCAACAAGTCACATGACCCCATACGAACTTAGTCGATCATTCAAATCACTCAAAACAACATCAAAACGCCAAATTAACCTCGAATTCAAGCCTAAAAACTTCTAAACTTGCAAATTCCCCAACGACGCTGAAATCTACCAAACCACGTCCGAATGACCTCAAACTTTACGCACATGTCACAAATGACACCAAGAACCTACTCCAACTTCTTGAAATCCATTTCGACCCTGATATCTAATTTTCCACTGCCGACCAATTCAAGCCTAATTCCTCTACGGACCTCCAAATCACATTCCGGACGCGCTCCTAAGTCCAACCTAACGGAGCTACTGGAACCATACAAATCCAAATCTTAGATCGCTTACACATAAGTCAACATCCGATTGACTTTTCCAACTTAAGCTTCTAAATAAGAGACTAAGTGTCTCAATTCACTCCGAAACCACTCTGGACCCGAACCAACTAACCCGGTATAACACAATAGCTGAATATCACAAAAAGAAGCAGAAATAGGGGAAACATGGCTATAACTCTCTAAACGACCGGCCGGATCGTTACAATAGGCAAGATTCATTCTTGCTTTACTTTTGCATTTAATAATAATTTAGGAGGTCTAGCAAAATATTTCTATCGTACTGAGTAAGCGACCGATGACATACTCATGCAACCGCACAATAATATTTAATATCTTTATTTCATTCAAACCTCCCTTAGAGGTGAGTTGTATGGTGTCACACCCCGAACTTGGAGAGGCGTGGCTGGCATCCGGTGCCGCATTGGCCCGAGCGAACAACTTTTACTCATTTATTTTCTTTGTGACTATCATGGGCCAACATGGCCAGAACTCGTAATGTACAAATTGTAAGTGGGAAACACTGTATCAATAAACTATCGTTCTTAAACCATCAATACATATGGGCCGTCAAGGCCTCTGACATATTGTCCAAACTGAACCTCTGTCTACATAGCCTCTAAGATTACTTAACCACAAAGGGGACAGGGTACCGGCCTACCCATAAGTCTGTAGTAAAACTCTAACACGATGACTCATAGACTTGGTTGCACTCTAAATGAGGTGGAGTCTTACCGATCCCTCATTGAATTCTAATCTCGTATGCTATGAGGGCTCGTCAAACTGATTATCTATACCTGCATGCATGAATGCAGCATCCCCAACAAAAGGACGTCAGTACGAATAATGTACTAAGTATGTAAGGCAGAACTGAAATGTAATAATAAGTCAACATTATTTAAGGACATGGAAGAAACATGGAGTGAATGACTGAACCTGTAAGTCTGGATAGCTCTGTAAATCATAAAATATTTTTAGCGTCATGCATATGCATATGAATGTCAGGTCGTGCATGGGTACATGTTTCATAACATCATCAGCCTCTGAGGGCATCCCATCATATCATATCGGCCACTGTGGGCAAAATCATCAT